>LUCH01004242.1:11438-22858 GCA_013368495.1 Paragonimus heterotremus | reverse complement strand
TACACACCAAGCGACCCCAATCTGGTTTAAAACGTTGAAGTAGTGAACAGAATTACCCCCCGAATATACTCACTTTCAGAGTAGAGCATGATGCCAATCTTCACACCGTTCCATATACACCGAAGATGGAAACAGCCATGTTATGATATCTTTTTCAACTATTTCTAGGATCAACATTTCGTCGGTCAGTATCTATCTGGAACCGTGCAGAAAACAGAAATAGTATAAGCGTTATATAGACAAGGAGGCTGGAAACGGTATCATTCATGTTGCGCTACAAAAAATTTTAGTACTCTTTTTGGAATACAGTGCCAACATTGTATTGCCGTATATTTTCATTTCGAAAATATCTTCAAAAAGCGGTAAGCTTAAGCACTGTCGGGTTGTGCGATCATGTATTTCATTTCGAAAGCTGAAACCAGCGTACTTATACGACTTGAAAACGTGGGTAAACGCAAATAATGGATTGTTTTCGCGTAAACGCTGGAAAAATTTTGATCACCAAACTATTATTTCCGGCTCTTTTACGATGAACTTTAATTTCCCCATTAATACTACTTATGAACAATTGATGAGCTGTCGAAACTTTACCCGAAATTTCGATTTTTCCTCTCCAAAAATGTTTAAAAAACAAGAAGTAATGCCAACATGACCGCGTACCCCTTAAGGCGATCTTCAAGCCAAATCCCTGCAAAAGACAAAATTGCCACGAAGTGTCTTCCGTTTTACCAGTAACGCGAAATATCAGTACTGGAACTGAGCGTTGTGAACGAATCAGCTATGAGTTTATCTTCCGCAGTGTGTACTCGGCTTTTACTTTTGCGATTAACGACTCATGTCTGCTCTCTCGGGAATTCGCGAATTGCCTACCTGTTATGTTTTGCAAGGCACCTCTGTAACAAGCCTCATTAGGCATTTCCATAAATGATCTCTTGACGCTGCACGCATTACTCGTTGTGAGTTTCCGTCTCCAACAGGCGACAGCTAAATTCCCCTTGTTGGAAAGCTCCAGTAACTATGCAAAACTCTGGAAGTTGATAGCGACATAGGGGCCGCAAGTCACAAATTTGAAGGCGATAGCCTAACCCTCCGCTGGATTGCTGACGATCACTCAGGCAGTGAAATCGCGCAAAAAGTGGTAAAGGGAGGCCTTCAGAACAGACTGGCAAAACGATTTCGGCACAATCCCAATCTTGTCCATAGCCTCCTCTTTATTCTTAGGTCTCAACTGAACTCTTCCTCGCAACCTCTCCTCTCTGCTCTCGCAGAAACAAATCGGAAAGTGGTATTTCCTTGCACGTGCACGAAAGTCGGACTGTCGTTTGATAACACTTGCCCCACACCCTCGCTTTTACGCAGACTTGGCTGGAAGATGACATGAGTAAGAATGAAATCAACATCTCCAAGTACATCGTCTAGTTGGTTGACTCAGCTTTAAAAAGAATTGGAGGCCATCCGTTCTTCCTCAAGAAATCTCTCGATATCAAGGGACTACAGATCCCCGTTAACTGTAATGCTCTACGCCTTGAACTATCAAGAAATGGCAATGACATGTTTCCCGTGGAGGTTATTCACTTTCCTCTGACGCAATAGTTCTCAGGAGGACGCTGTTCTCTTGGAATCAGAATACTTTCTAGCATCACAATCCATATCCCACCGACTCTTTTGACTTCAGTGCGTCCAAGATAAACTAGACACCGGTACCTCGTCAAGGCTGTGAAAGCAGATTCGTGATTTCGTTATCGATCTTTCTACGACGAAAAGCGTGCACAGCGCACGTGAACGCCCCGGCAAGGCAGCGTTCTGTTCAGACTCTCTTTCTGTTCTACTTAGTGGGCACGAACGCGAGCCACCTGCTAGACAGAGTGATCGTCAAGTCGCCTTTCGCACACGGTGACCGCCCACTGCTTGCACTTGGTCGCATCTTTTATTGGCCACAACAACGAACAAAATGTTCGCCGTTCGAACTTTTGATCAGGTAGATATCTTGGATCACTCCATCCTGAATATTATCCTGTGGACCAGAAGTATCACGTTTCAAAACGCAGTTTCAAAGACGGACGACTTATTTGTATCGCGCAGATCTTGTGTTTCATTTTCTGCTCACCCCTCCCACGTAGAATGTGCTTCCTCCATAATGACTGTCCCGATTTATTCGCGATGCATGAGCTCCCGACCGACTCAGGGTTTTCGGTCGCCTTCTCTACAGTGTTCGGAATAAGTTAAGCGTGAAATCCGTGGACAAAATAAACTCATACAATATAAACCTTACCGGGAGCCAGCACAAATAAGCAATCCATAATCAGGTATGTGAGTTAGCGGAGAAATAGCAAGCCTTCAACCCCTCGTTTGTGGCCTCTAAAGTGACACTTGGTCTGGCATCCTAGCTTTTGCCGAATTATTTGGGAAGTACTGTTCGGTACTCCTCGACGTTTCCTCAACCGAATGATATCCAGTCATGCCGCCTCGAGGCATTAGGCGATCACTACTTGAGGCTGACCCTTCGCCGTCAGACTTTGAGGACCTGAGAAGAAGTGGGACAAGGTAAACGTCACGAAATTGATCCAAAGGAAGATCTAGGCATCCAGATTTACTCAATTCATCATTCTCTTACCATTACGAGAGGGAGGCAGGGAGGGGACAGCTACCTTTGGGATGATTATTTGCATTTTTCTCCGCATATGTTTAGGACCGCCACTTGAATGTTTCAGTCGAGTCGTATAAACTGGCTTGAACGAGGAAGCCGGCATGTGATCACTAAATTGGTCAAATCCTTGAGGAATGTTGCGTTCGAGACTTGCCTAAAAATCCCTGGTCTGCCTTCACTTGAATTTTGACGACCCCACGGCGGTTTGATTTTCACACGCTTCTATTTCAGAATATATCTGGTAGAACAGTTCTGCAGTGTAATGTCCTGTAATGGCATGCCAGGAAGCCACACAAACTCAGTCCCCAGACATTCCCCGGATGACAGTCTTTTTCTTAAGCGGATGTGAGTAATAGGAGCAGCCTTCCCCCTGAGGACATTAGCCGCGCACTTTGAGACCATTTTTAAGCACTGTCCGAATTTCAGTCACAAAACATAGCTGTAGCCGTATTTCCACCATGTTCCTGATACTTGTTGCGGCATTCAAGAGTGGGATTACAACCTGTCTTCAATGAATACTTTCCAGTTAAACAGACACCAGACTAATATTGGCTAAGACAAACTGACTGGATGCAAGTACATAATGTCTCCAGCTTCGAAGCCATGATTGACCCCGGAATCGTTGAAACCATTTAGCGTAAACTTTCATATCATTTTCGATTAATTCCATTTTTCTTATTACGATAAAACACTTGTGACACGTAAGTTTCGCTTACTTCACCCCCAGATATAGATTGCAACCTATAGTGTAATATAGTGTATAACGGAAAACAGAACGACTGCAGAGCTACGTAGCTGCTTCGGCGAAAAATGTTCTAATCCGGTAAAGTTGTGCTATTTCAAGTTCTGTGTCGTGGGTGCCAGTTTAAGTTATCTGCCGGAGATACTCGCTGACAGCATTGCAGAACCTAAGGCACCTCTCCCTGCCCATGTAATATACAAGTAATGGGAAGTCTCGTGAAAAGGAAACTGAATACAAAAAGTTCTGCTGTACTTGATGTTGCTGGGTCAAATCTTACACGTATTACTGCGGCTACCCCGAGACGGAAGGGCTATGTTCGAAACATATCCAGAGGGGGAAGGTGACCAGCCTTCAGCCGGAGTGCATGCTACTTGTGAAGGGAGAGAGCATTAAGTAGTGCTTCTCATTCCTGATATCGGCCCTTCATTTGTTAACGACCGCGCCATCCCCATGGAGGCAACGCTAGGTAAACTATCATCGATGACTTCAGTACACAAGAGGATGTCAGGGGGGTGAGGCGTTATTACAGTTAATGTCCCAGAGTCGACCGACGATAAACCGCGTAACAGACTAGGCCACGCATCGTCAAACTTTGATTGGTTTTGGAGAGCGTGATCATTGAAGGTAATGTGGACCTTGCAGTAAGTGTAGCTGTGAGGACCCCACTAACAATCAGCCGAAGCATGGAAAGCTCTGAAGCCTGTCGTCGACTGCCGAAAGTAGTGTTTTGGTCTGTCAAAATGGCCAGTGTGGTTGATTGTTTACGCAACCACTGAAAAGATGAAGTGTCTGCATTTCACGCGACCTCTCTCCAAGGGAAACAGAACGTCCCGGTCGGACGGTTTGAGAAGTACGAGCACACAAAATTAACGGTGGACAAAACTTGCTCCTTAGAGAATTTTGGACAGTTCGCCCAAAGCCGGGGAACTAACATCACTGAAAGTTCAACTACGTAGTGTCCTTTATGGCGGGACGCCCGACGAACTATCCGGACTGATAGTGCAAACCACTGTTCAGCCTGTGCTAAACAAGTAGGAAGAGTAAAAGCAATGAGTTGGCCACTGTCGGCCGACGCCAGTGATACCCACTGAAATCCGGCTCAATGGCTCAGTCATGAACGCTGAATTGATTATTCTAGGTTAACATCACTTCCGCTCTGACAAGTCCTACAGGCTGAGATAAGAAGGTGTCCACGCACATACGACAGGACATTCCAGCAGCAATTTCAGCAATTGCGGATCGCGATATGTTGTGAAGAAGTCTGTGTGGCAAAATGAAACTGAGCAACGGGAGTTATGAGACGCCCAGCGTCTTCTACAGGACGCCCGGATGACAGCCGAAATTGCTGCTGGAGAATCTTCGAAATTGGGCCGCTGATGGCTACACTGTCCTCGCTGGCGACTTCAACCCGCCTCAGACTAGCTGGGAACTTTAACGGTTTGTCTACACGGAATGACTGTTGGATGTTTTGTTGAAATTATGTTTGCACCGACATGTTAATGTGCTAACGACAGACCTCAGTGACCAAACGTCTATACCGGGTTAAATGTTTATTCCAAGAGAGTCGAACATCGACCGTCTGGACCAACTTTCCTACCTGGGAAGTCTTCACGAGCAACTGGAGACAATCCGGAACAGAAAAAGTAAGGATGGGAGTAGATCGAAGTGTTCGGTGTATTTCGCTAGCCAGGGTGCGAGAAAACACAACCCTCGTTGACTGGGTGGATGAAAACGATCCTAAGGTCGACATTCAGTGGGGAAGCAGTAGAAAGCACGTGCTGGCACTGATGGAGACTATTGCCCCAACTCAGCTTCCTTGGCCTTGTTGCCGAAGGCCGCCATGATCTGACCGGTAGTCGAAGACATGTCACCGAAACCGAAATCGAACGTCAAGATTGGTTTGGGCCACTGAATGCCGGTACAAATGTTACGGGCGTATTCGAAACCAGTGTGGCAGGTCAGAAATTATGGGGCGCAGATTGTACGAAGGTCGTCTGGCAACGTACTCGTTGACAGTCCTCAATATGGTGGGCGCTTAATCGTGAAGACACAAGAAAGCAAGTACATACATACTTACGCTTGTCAGAGATGTTGAGGATGTAGAAATTGCAGAAGCAAAAGGGGAGGTTATTTTGGCTTATAATTTTGCAGTGTACTCCTTTGAGACTCAAGTGATTTCTTCGTGTCCTCCCGAAGCCTCGGTGCCCAACGCAAGAGTTCAGGGAAGAGGAGGTTGCAAAAAAGCCCGGAAATCACTCTCCAGCATTCCGGTTTCCTAGATGCTTTATTCGTTCAGTACTGAAGGAATTCGCGAACGTGCTTGCAACTCCACTGGTTTAACCGTTCAGTTTGTCGTGTAAACAAGCTCGAATTCCAAAGGGGCGGAAAAAAACACTCGTCTGTCACACGTATAAGAGCGGCAACCTCAAGCTTCCCATCGGTTATCGATTAATGGTCCTTAGCTCTGTTGTTTGGAAGTTCACGGAATGTTTATTGGACAGAAGGCTCAAGAAGTGCATACGGACAAACCAACAGCAATACCCCTCTCAACATGATTTTGGTCAGGGCCGCCTCTGTCTGCCAACCTGCTGCCAGTGAGATAGCATTTGGTTGGAGCGAACGCCAGCGGTGCGTCAACAGACGTCACGCTTGTGAACTCAGGCAAAGCTTTTGAAAGGTAGGTTCTTGAGCCAGATCGAGGCATTCGCTATTACCTGCCCCAACTTGAAGCGAATAGGGGACATATTCCAAGGTCACATTTACCCGGTCAACATGAATAAGACCCACTCATCTTGGCTACATTTGTCCAGTGGGGTTCCCCCCGTGCTTAGCCCTCGGTTAACTGCTTTCCTTTTTCTTTATTACTGACCTCCTCAGAATCATCGACTCACTGTTTTCAGTGTACGCCGAAGACCTCAAGGTCTGGCTCCCCATAAAGTCGACAGAAAATTCGGAATAATCCACACACCGATCATAACCAAAAAATGCACTTCACCGGTTGATATTCAAAAATGTGTATGGAAGCATATCTGAAGGACAAATGGAGTGGGAGCTTACCACACCAGTTGACGGTTGCGTGGCAAACAGAAAGCGAAGGCGACCTGAGCATTTTTGCAGCAGCATCAAACAAGACGCAAAACAACACTAGCAAGGCCTGCGCGGCAGCTCGCGGTGTACTGTGGGTAACCAAACGGCCTTTCAGTTGGCCTGCGCACAGAACCTTAATAACCCTGTTTGTCGCAGACATTGTGCCAATCCAGTAGCACGGGAGAGCACCAGCCCATCTGTGTTAAAACAGAGGTGCGAAAGCTGAAGGAAACTGAGGAGACGGTCAAGAGATTTGTGGATGACATAAAAGGAAATGACTGTGAGGGGAGATTAGATGTCCTTGATTTGTTTCCCTAAATTTATCGGCGTCAGCCGCTGAACACATTACTGTTAGTGTGAATAAAGATATCTCTGGAGCTGTGCGCGCCGTCTTTCCTCAGGAACGACAGCACCGGGAGTGAACAACTGATTCTGTAAAAGCTAGCCGTACGGAAGACGCCCAAAGTCTGCAGACTCTTCCCTACGGTAGTTAGCTGGTGAACGGTTCCAGATATCGGGGGTGGCCGGGGCGTCAGATGAGACTTAAATGTGAAATTTAATACGTCATCGACGGATCTTTGAAGGCATCAACGGTCTAACTTGATGCAGCCGTAACGTGGCCTATATAGAAATTAATACCTTCTGCCTCTAAGGATGGAATATTTGGGAAGTGTTCAACATTTGACAAACGAAGATTCAAACTATAATGAAAGCATGCACTTTGGAGTGAACTTTGAACGATGTGTACGGTAGAATAACTAAACATAACCTTCTTCCACATCACCCAAAAGCAACATCACTGTTACTATGATATACAGAGTGCTAATGGGCCAGAAATGTAGACAGAGAAAGATGACATAATTGTACGGTGCGGTTGAGACCAGCAGGTAGGTATGGTTGAAATTATATTACATGATGGAGGATGCTGCTGTGTGGTCAACGCCGTTTGTGTTTACCTATGAGTAAGTGGTGCGCACAGTTAAACGCACCGTGCGTTCCTGTTTGCGTGTTATCAGAGATCCAGCGACCGACGCACGGGTTCGAGGCAGAGACCCAAGGTTTCCGGATCCAGTCAATTTTCCTTGCTTAGCGTAAAGCGGGTCTCTGTTGATCCGAAAAAAGTCATTGTAAACTGGATGTGGCACCGCTCTTGGGGACTACAATAAATACCACAAACAAAACCGGATTACTTGCATAACAAAGTTCTTTAGAAATAAGGGTCAAGTGATGTTTTAAAACGATGGCTAGAAGCGCTGTTAACGACATCAGGAGGAAGACCGTTCCAGAGGTTAATAACCCTTTAAGACAAGAATTGCTGCCCAACGAGGATCCGAGGACGAAACCTGAAGAACTTCTCGCCATCTCCTCGCCGACCGTCATTATTCGCTATGGTGAAGAACTGTTCAACGAGGCCTTCTCTGAAGGAGAATTGTGTAAGAATCAAATCAGCTCGGGGTCGTCGAAATTAAAGTGAGTATAGATCAAGAATTTCAAGTCGGGACTCGTACGCGACATTTCTTAGGTCCGTGACCAGTTTGGTAGCCGCGCGCTGGACACGCTCAATATATGAGATGTCTTTCTTCAGGCCGATATACACGACCTGATTTGCATACTCCAGAGGCGGTCTTATCTATACCCCGTAAAGCGTTTGAAACGCACTCTTGTATATGCGAGAGAATGTGCGCTTAATCATCCTAAGATCGGCAAATCCCTCTTTTGCTGCCATCTCGTGGTAAAGTGTGATGGATAGATTGGACAACAACCCGATGCCCAGATCTTTCTTCAGATCGACCTTCATTATATCCACTGTGCCGGGTGCATTATGAATCACGAAGGCACTGCCAGAATCTCCACTGAGTGACCCATGTGCGCACTTATTGTCATTCAGTGGGAGACTTCAGTCGTCCGACCAACGCTTAATCGCGTCAAGATCAATTTGTTGTGCACTGAGATTAGTAACATTCCAGTTTTTTTAGGTCGTTGGCAACTATAGCAGGACGTTGCTGGAAATAACTTCCGGAAGACCATTGATGTAGTTAAGAAATGACGGATGATCTAACACTGACCCTTGAAGAACTCTCGTAGAAATGAAAGAGGGAGATGAATAGTCTGATCCGGTTTTAACTCAACGTTCTGTTATCAAGGAAAGAAACAATCCAGCGAAGAACCTCTCCTCGAATACAATAGGCTTCCAGGTTGTGTTCCCAGGAGCCGTGGGAAACACGGTCGAAAGCCTCGGCAAAGTCGAGAAACATGGCATCAGAAATAAGACCATTGTCTTCGGCCTCCGTCAGACTACCCATGAAAATAAGCAAATTTATTTTGCACGATCGGCTATGGAGGAAGCCATGCTGGGTAGAAGAAAAAAGGCGGTTTGATAAGAAGTGATTGAGGGTGGCACGCTTTACCAAGCGTTCCATTATCCTGTATGGAATGCTATTATGGCTGATTGGCCGATAACTGGCCGGAGAATGCCGGTTACCCGTTTTGGATGTGGGCGTTGCCGTCACCTCTTCCGTGCATTAGGCAGAACGCCAGTCCGGAGCGTCTGTTCAAACAGCTTGTAAAATGATTCTGCCAGACTGGCAACAGCTTCTTTGAGAATTCTGGGATGGATCTTGCCCGGACCCATTGAACTGTATGAATTAGCCCCAGATGAAAGGCCCTCAACATCCAGTACAGCAAACGAGGCACTAGCGAGTGGTTGCCGGAGATTCTGCGGCTGAAGTATAGGATGCCAGTCTGGCGCCGCGGCGTTGTAGGCTGTCGAGTAATACTCCCCGAATAACTCGGCCACAACTAAGGGGTCAAATGAGGTCTTCCCATCAGGCAGTCGTAGGAAAAGAGCCGGAGGTTTATTTTTTCTTAGTCGTGGCATATGCTTCAATAAGATGTTTTTATTTTCTCGAGCCTTTAGAAAATCTTTTTCTTGTAGGAGTTTGGTGTGTTGATGGATTTCCCCGTCTACATCTATTTCTAACGATGTTGAAATCGCTTAGATTCTCCGAGTTTCCCGGTAGCTTGTGCTTCGTTAATAAGTGGGAACGGTCGTCAAGACGACGACGTAATCTGCGCGGAAGAGGTGACCGATAAAAGGAAGTGCACAGCTTGCGCGGCATAACTAAGTCGCCCGGCTTCGCAATTGTGTTTGAACGAGAATGGCAGTTCTAGTCCGCGGGAGCCTAATCTAGAAGTAGTTAACCTAGGTAGCTCCACAGTCCGTTAAACTCAGCCTGATTAAATTTCTGAAGCGTGGACCACTTTACTGGTTGTTTTAACCAGTAACAGATAAAATCAAAGATGGGCAGAGAGTGGTCACTATGTCCAAGCGGCGGCCACCAGGTGGCTCTCATTAATAATGAATAATTCGAGCAGAGAAAGAATCTAGCCAGGACGATGCCGCGTCGGGGCGTTGACATGCTGTATCCACGCTCTCCGGTGTACCAACGTTGATAATGAAGTCAAGAATCCGTTTTCATATTCCTGATGAGAAACTGATGTCCAGTTTATCTTGGGAGCATTGAAGTCGCCCATATTAATCAGATGAGCGGAGTGTTGTAGCTCCAGAAAGTTGTCCAGGTTTACAAAAAGTGTCGTCATCAGAGACGTCAGATGATGGAGGACGATGGATAATCCCTGCTAGGAGTTAGCCTGGGCAACGCAATGCCAGTCGAAACCACGGAGCATCAAATTCATCGGAGGACTGAGATCCACTGATTACCGTGGGTGTTGGGAGATGCTGGTAAAAGAAAACAACAGAACATCCCATTTTCCCTCGGACGAAGTCAGCTCGGTAAGCTGAATACCCGAGGACATTTAGTTCACCATCACTGATGTCATCTGTAAGCCAAGTCTCTGTGAAAGCAAATATGTGCGGTTGTGAGTCATGAATTAGCTGTCTGATTTCGGGTGATTTATTAAACAAACTGAGACAGTTCGTGTACGTGCACTTGAGAGCTATTTCTTTACATGACCTGGCAAGGAAAGAGAGAGGAGAGTGAGTGGAAAAACTTGGGAAAGAAGAAATGGTGGTGGGGTTGGATTCGGTTTCTGCCACAAACAACTTGCTTATTCTGCTTTCAGTTTCATTCGCATGAGCTGCATGGTCGACAGAAGTCAAGGCGCCGCTCTGTTGCTGAGTAGTCACGCACGCGTCAAGAAAATTGAAGCGACGTAGAAAACCTGCGACTGCAAGTGTGGAGCTGTTTCTTTTAGCACCATATGTCCTTCCGTTTCTTCTATGGGGGGCAGGATGGAGGAAAAGCAGCTGACGATGTCTGCAGTGAAGTTTGAACTCCGGCCCTTGAATGAATGCATAGCGCTTGCCCTCCCTGGTGTTGCGGTCCCCAGGAAGGCAGTTGCCCTGTCAGCTGCAAATTTAGAGGAGGCAGCGGCGAATATGAAGGAGAAAGCTCTCAGAGAAAGGAGGGTTGTCTTATTAGGCCGCTTTTGCACAACGTCTTCACCAATCGAACTAGCTAAGTCAGTCCTACGTTCCTCATTCTCACCAAGCGTTACAAATCTTGTACTCGCGAGCAGGCTACGCGCCAAAACCGCCAACAAGTTACCTAGCCTTTCGGTAACTCTCCCAATCATGCTGAGTCCCGAGACAGTGATGGAAAAATCTGAGGCCTTGCATTCCACCAACGTCCACCTGAAAGACGTTTCTTTCGACCGCTCTTGGCAAGAGAGGGCGAGACGCGAGCAACAAACAAAAACTAAGTCACGAATCATGGCAGACCGGAAACTACAATTGGACACGAAGGTCGTGGTTTCTGCTTCAGTAGTATCTGTTGATTTTGTTAAGGTCTGTTGCATTACTTTGAGATTGCTGTGCCATTCTTGATCAATGTTGAAGGGCGGCCCTATCTTTCATTATTTTTCTGAGAACAAACAGTACCAACCATTTTTATTCTCACACCAACTACTATAACCGTTTCTTTT
>LUCH01004241.1:42811-53826 GCA_013368495.1 Paragonimus heterotremus | reverse complement strand
TTGATCTATTCTTGAAACACTGCATGACTTACTGTAACAAAGCATCTTCCTTTGTCTCTGTCATCATTTCTGCAGTTACCGGTAGACTACAGATTGAGTCTGAAAAAATCCTGTAAACCTCCTCATCCGTTGATATTGAAATAACTGAGTCTTTATGAGGCTTTGTGATGATCTGTTTTACTGTGAGACGATGAAGTGCATCTGCATGCCCATGTTTTCTTGAACTGGATTTCAAAATTACATCTCAGTAACATCATAGCCCACTGCTGTAATCGATTGGGAGTCTGATCCGGGATACCCTTGTTCGCACCAAAAATTGACTGAAGAAGCTTAAAGTCTGTATACGAGGTAAACTTCCGTCCGTGCAATATTTTATGGGATTTTTTAATTGCAGATACGAGCGCGAGCCATTCTTTCTCTAGTTGGAGATAGTTTTTCCCAGTCGAATCTAGTGTGTGACTGCTTTTTGTGAACCATTAGGAGATTTGTGCAGAATAACCACCAACTGCCGTACTGCGAAGCATCTGCCGCAATACAGTTCTAATTTTGGGTCATAATGAGTTAGAAGCAAACTGGAGGTCAAAATTTGTTTTATACTTACGAATAAGTAACGGTAGACTTCTGACCACAGTTGTGAAGAATCCTTCGTAAGTAGATGATTTAATGATGCACGAACATCATGCATGTGAGGTGAAAAATTATTGTATTAGTTCACCAGACCTAGGAACGACTGGAGGGTTATCTTATCTGTTGACAGAGACATTTCTGCTATAAATTTTTATCTTCTCTGGATCAGGTCTACTACCCTTCTGGTCAATAACCAAACCCGGATATTGAATACTTTTTATGAAGGAAAAGCATCTTTTGGGCTTAACACGAAACTCATGCTCTTCAGCGTGTTTAGAAACCGAGGCAGGATTCGGCTGATGTTCTTCAACTACGATACTAACAATCATAGTGTCGTCCACGTAAGCTATTGTACATGTCAAACTAACTAACATCGTGTCCATGGTTTGCTGAAAGATCGCCTGAGCGCACTTCACACCGAATGGTATGTGATTTTACTGATGCAATCCGCAGTGTGTGTTAGTTAGAAACTGCTTACTGCATGTGTCGACTTTTACTTGCAGATATGTCTCAGAAAAATCAATCTTAGGTCTTGCCACCGTTTAGCTTTCGTACTAGTCCTTTGGGGCAGGCAACGGATACGGATGAGTCCCCAATGCTTCATTTAGACCAGTTAAGAAGTCACCACATAGTCGTAGCAAACAACTTGCCTTTCTTTTTACTACTGTGGTGTGGCCCAAACCGAATGGTTTACTGGACTGATGACTCCCATTCCTTCCAATCGGGCCAACTCATCCTTTAGCAAAGCAATGGCCGCATATGAAATGGGTCTTTTGGGACGGAAAACGGGTTTTGCATCTGAACGAAGGTACACAGTAGCCTTTGCCTGTGTACACCGATCAAGACCATCTTCAAAAAGATTGTGATATTGTTTGTGCGATTGTTAAATCATTTTCGCTTTTAGGTCCGCGTCAGCCAATGTCCTTGGCTTCTGATAGCGGGCATAGTTTTAGCAACTGGACAGAATTGACGACAGACGGAATTCAATGACACATTGAATAACCTCAGTGCATCAGTCTTGTTTATACCCAATAAGTTCGATTGTAGATTGTTTATAGTATAACAGATACTAGTAGCATGTAAACTGCCAAGTTGAAACTGACATTTTAACCTTCTCACAAATGGAATTTGAGTTTCCAAGACATTCCGTGTCACACGGTTGGTCTGCACGTATGCCAGCTTGTGTATATAATCCCGTGTTTTCTCTGAGATGAGCGTATTATCAGAGACCTATCCACTTTTAGGCTCATCTTCGCGTCACTTCAGTAAAATGTCAACATAAGTTCAGTCACTTGGAATATCATCGTTGAATGCAACGAAAATAACGTTTGGTAGACTGTCGTAATAGATGGACTCTCTCTGGGCCCTCATAAACGCCTGGATGAGGGTGCTATATCACAGTGAACTTCCTTATGCCCACGGTTCCCGCATCTTTAGCACATGTAATTTCGAAATCTCCAAACTCACACAAAATGCTGTTCCCTACAATATCAACACACGTTCGGTGGCCTTGCTGAAAACCCCGTTATCTCGATATTTCCTGCCTTACTGATGACAGATCAAGGTTTTCTTCGCCGTTGAGCTTGTTTTCAATCAATCTGGTGTTTTGAGGATTTATTGGTCGTTGGCACTCATCTGTCACAGTCTGTAATATCATGTCTGAGTACTTTTCCAATTGTGATAAGATACGTGTACGGATATCCGCATCGGATGCTCATTTAAGTCCACACACAAAAAATAAAGTTTTGGACTGATCACTGGTGAGATTCGAAAACCTGAATTTCTCACATTCAAGTGACCGCACCGACGAATGTTAAAAAATCCTCCGATTATTGGTTGCTGAGTTGCAAACAGCTAGGTCGAGTGTTGAATGATGACATACACTCGCTGGAAATGTGAATTAAACACTCTACAGTGTCTGGGAATGAACATTCACGTGGGTTCTTTGGCATAATATAGTTACAATATTGAACGCGTCCCGTTGGATTAGGCTTTATCATCTAAGTTTGCTGCGTCCGCATTGAATAGGTCCCCATAACCCCCTAACCAAGCCTCGAACATGATCCCGCTGTCCGGTTGGTATTTAAATTCCGTTATGTTGTTGGTCCGTGATTCCATTGTGGACACTGCAGCTGCGACTGCTGAGCTCTGCTGAATTGTCATTTTCTGCGCCATAGCTTCAGTCAACTTCAGCTGAGTGGCTTCATCCTGTTCGTGTTGTTACTGTTTAGGAAGCTTCCGAACTTCTTCAAGTAATAGACCTGATGAAAATGACGATCTGCCACTGACGGTCACCAATTGTTATAACCCTATCAACCATGTGGAATCAGAACATGAGGCTTGAGAGCGTACATTGGATTTCTGCCAGTCAGTACGGGACCAAAACGAATATCTCGTTAGTCATAAGTGTGACTAGTCTAACAATTAACTAATCAGAAAGCAGAAACATATTGATCTAATTTGGTCGGACTACCAACCGTTGGTATGATAAACAAACAGGTGATAAGATAAACGTACATTAGCCATTTGCACAATAGGAACGCGACCGTAACTGTTACGACCTCACCTGATAGAGAAAAGGCAAGAGCAAACGCAAGACCGCGAGCAGTATCTCCATCACGAACGAACGCAACGATATTGTAAAGCGGTACGGAAACCAGAGCTCAAAAATCGGAACGCAAATCTCGCAACTAGAACCCCCAACAAGTAAGGAAAAAGATGGCCTTCAAACGAGCTTCACTTGCTGTCCAGCCCGAAGGCAAAATAGCGGTTCACAGCAACTGTATTTATAGGTTTGTGGTGGCCTTGGACTTAGGTCGCCGAATGGACCAATCAGGAGCGAGCGCAGCTTCTCGGGTGTTCGAGAATTCTGGCGGGCGTTCAAATTCCCAGAAAATGAAGGAATCCATTTTCTATACATACAGGGCTAATTTTTGGGAAAATGTGCCTTTTCCCAACAGTAACACACTACTTGTAACCCATTTTGGTTAAGACATGACCTCACTTCTTTTTTTCTTAATCATCGTCTAGTTTATGATCAGTAACTTATAAATCTCAACGAAGCGACCACTTGGTGTCACCTAAGTTCACTCATTCTTCCTCTACTTCATTCCATTTTCGCCTAGCTGGAGTATATATAAAGGTAACTATTATAGCGTATTTGCTGGAAGAATCGTTTGATCAATTAATGCCGGGCTATCTTTGATTTGTTAGGGCTCGTTCGTGTTGCGCACATACACATTCTTTACCATTAAAATTGTCAACTTCCCTTTTTCCTCCCTCCATACTGATTGTTAGCAAGCCGGTTCTCCACTTCTCTCCTCCGCCACATCTGACGCGTCCACGTTTGAATCACAAAACACCACTTCCACCCGAGCTTCCAGCACAGTTGGAAGCGTTTTACCCGATGCTGTACTCTTGCCCGGGGCTGGTGAAGTGATTGCCTCCAACTATTCTGTCAGTGACTCTGTGAAGCAGGCATTGACGAGTGTCATGGCTGGAAAGGTGGGTGAATTAGATTGAATAAACTGACAGAGTTGTAATAGCCACATGTTTTTCCTTCTTGGTTATGCGCTTGAATTGAACCTGTCGTTTGAGTACGCTTAAAAGAAGTACTAACAGAATGTCATCTATTAGATATAGTAGTCTGATGAAAGACTACCCCACAATTCGTTGGTTGTATGAATTTGGAATCCCCACAAAATGAGCTGGTTAGACTGTTCTTTCATCACTGAAGTTCACTAGTTTGCAGGCGTTTTGATTTTAACACGTAAGGAAACGTTTCAAACGCTGTCTCGGGACCGATGACGGTTGTTTGAAAAGTACTTCTGGCCTTTCTTGTTTCGATCTATTTCATGTTAGTTTGCGTCTTATGTTTGTTTTTGAAGGCATGGCAACCTTCTTGATCAATGATGTGGTGTATCACGTGCGATTTACGAAGCTATGTGATATGGTTGCTTCCTATTTTGCTGGGGACGGCACAGAAGTTCACTTTTTTTAGTAGTCGCGTTTCGTCTGATGAGTAGAACCTTACGCACGTTATTACTGATTGATGTCCATTTTGAAGGACCGGTTAATCCGTCCCATACGTTCTCTTTAGTAGATATCACTGGCTACCCGATCCGTAGTTCCCGTGAGTTTGATTCTAAACTGAGAATGCATGCATGTTTGCCTATTTTCAGCTTTATGTGTACGAAAATTGAGTAAATACAAGCTTACGATTTGCCAGTCAGGTCACGTGTTCGAGTTCCGGTCATTTCAGCTATCCCCATCTGTGCCTCGGAAGCCTGCCTGTATCCCGCCTACATGCGATCCCACATGGTAACCAACATTGCGCGATTTATATACTACTCGGATGTAATGCTGAGTAGTGTGCCACCAATCGATAAACAGACGCATGTGCTCCGATTGTCAGAAACGAATGCACGTTTTGTATAGAAAGTTTTAGCAAAGAGAAGAATATGTATACTCGACAGCGAATGTAGTCGTGCGAACTAGTGTTTGCGATTGCAGTGTTGTATTTTCACGTATCTTGCACTTGGTGCCTGGTGACGGGCAACTTCTCAGGCCATGTGTCCTTTACGTCCGAAACACTTACGCAAGGTGGACACTCAACTCACTGCTGGCGATTCGTTTTTTGCTGAGGACAGAGCGTAGTGTATCCACTTCTCGCTTTCTTCTGCCTCAACGTTTTTAGAATGAAGCTCAATTGGTCTATGATGCGCAATGGGAAGAGGGCACGCGGCGCAGGGGCACTATCATGTTGGATCAGCTAGATACAGAGCTAAAGAATTACAAAGCAAACTCGATCAAGGAGAGTATTCGGTACGTTCTAGGGCATTCTCATTATGTGCTCTAATGTATTTTGTTCTTTGTTGCCTACTCTTATTTTCCATATTTTTCATCGATTGTTATTTCCTGTCTTCACTTGCTTGTCACTGATCGTGTTCCGCTAGATTGTGTGTCACCTTCACTGACATGGGTGTTTGGTGGTTGAATAGCTAAGCCAAACTTGGAGTCTTTAATAAATTTTCATTAGGTTTGCGCTGCCGGTATTTCTTCTGAAGTGTATGTGATACTCACAGTTTGATGATTGTTTTCTTTTACGTTCTTGTTACGCACTGCCCCAAAACTGCACCGCTCCATCAAACCCGCACCTGAAAGTTGCCCCCAATTCAGTTGTTCGTACCCTTTTTTGGGATGGTTTACTCTTACGAGAGTTGCAGAGGAACATTTGAAACTGTTACGATTGTTGTATGCCCATTCAAAACTTTCAATGTGAATTCGTGGATGATTATCCCGAGCGCTCACTGTTTTCAGTGGTGTTCGCCAGAGGTTATCGTGATCAACATGTTCGAAATTGCGCTTGTGGAATCCAGTGAACAAGCTGACCAACATGGTGTATGTGGATAGCGCTTTACGCCATTTATGCATTACTATCCATCATTGGTTTATTGCTGTTGTTGCTGATAATGATAGATGACATTACTGTGGGCCTGCATACCAGACTGGTCTGCATAGATTGTGTCTCACATTTCCAAATCAACATTTCCGCTTAGCCCCGTCCTTTTTAATATAAGCGGTCGATACGAGACTATGGGCCACCTGAATAGCACCACCTTGTCAGTTTCCAATACTGACGAGGAGATATTAACGGTAACAACGAGGGTATGTGTTGTTCTCACCAACCTTCGTTGTTTGTGGCTTAGGTGTATCATTTATTAGCTAACAACATGCATACGTACACAACTAACTGTACTGTGGCTTCACTTTTCGCCAGAACATATATCCGAAGGAGTGAAAAATGGAAAAGCTGAATTGTTTGTAAAACAATGGGCCATCATTTGGCCCTGATATACTGACAGGTCAGCTAGTATTTCCAACCATCTTGTTCGCGATATCTCTCGCCTGGCCATTGGTATCTGCCAGTTTTACTCAAAGGAACAGTTAGTCTTAATGACGTGATTATGTCGTGTTTGTTTATTAACCATAATGTTTTGTGCATGAGCTCCCTGTCGCCACGAACCAGTTGATCTTGTGTCCGATATTTTTCATATCGCGTGCTGGCTTGTAATCGAATTGCCAATAGGAAAAGTTCGCTCGTAAGCTATTGATGACGGAGCTGGTTAATGATTCTTTACTTCTGACTAATATATATGTTTGTCCCAGATTAAATATTACAGGCTAGAGACAAGGCAACTTGTGGTCGCAAGCAGACGACAAAAATACCTAATTGTAGTCCAAATAGTTACGCGGTAAACACAGATCTTTCCAACGGACCAAAACCAAATGGAAAAGATGAGATAGAATTGCATAAAATTTATTTTGTAAACTGGTTTTGGACGATTATTGGAGCGATACTGTGTCACGTAGACGAGGTCACTCGATATGAAGTAGAGTGCATCACGATAACATGAATCGCCCGTCCAATCTAACTGGTATTTAGTTTGCTCTGTAACTTCCTGTCAGAAAATTCTTAACCCCACTCAAAATTTGACCACCTGATAACCATATAATTGCTGTGTATTCATGCTGTGGATGTTCCAACCCTCGGCTACTTGTTCACCTCGACTGTGATTAAGAATCCTAGAACCCACACAAACTAATGCGTGTAACTACATCTGACTTGTGGTTGAACCAATAGCTTGTGAATCATTTCCATTATCCTCGGTGTTTATGCTCCTTCACACGTCACTTCACATTTCCAGACGAGGATCCGATGATTTAGGCGACCTTTATTTGAAGATGGGCCAATTAAACAATGCCCGAAAATGTTACACGCGTTCACGGGACTACTGCACCTCGCAACAACAAGAAATAACAATGTGTCTGAATGTGATTAAGGTTAGTGCATACACCTCTGTAGTAGGAAAGCTGTTTTCGGCGCCATCGTTTTACTTTTCTTGATTTGTTCTATCATTGAATTAGCTCTCCGCTCACATGCCCCTAAGCCTTTCAAATGTTCATTAAATGCGCCCGTGTTTGTTAGTTCTTTTATTCTGGTGTCAAGCAGATTGTTATTGTTTGTCCACAATGTTCCATGATAATCGATCACTTGTCAAGTTGTTATTTTAGGCGTCTCACCTTTATTCTGGTCATAATCTGTGCTGTTTGTAGACTTGTTGTCTGTTATTGAAGCAGATACTTTTTTTTTACCGCGTGCAGCTACCGTTTGTCTTATTGAACTATGCATGAGGTATGTTCCGTAAGGTTGTATGAAGAGCAAATTGGATTTGATCGAATGACCTTTGATTTAGTAGCCGAATTTATTAGCTCTGAGTTATTATGATATACTCAGTTAACTCTCTCTTTTGTTGTAAGCTAGGTTAACTTTTCAGATCTAAAACGCAGCCAGAAACCGTAAATTTGTCCGATTTATGGAGGTCGTAATCACTTACAAATGAAAGCCACCCGTCTACTTACAAAAAAGCTTAGTCATCACCATCAAACTGCCTCAGTGTGTGTGTGTGCATGTTTACTAGTGTGATTATCTTGTTTCACAATCCTTATGTGAACCTGATGGATCCGTTGCTCACTTAAGCAGATGCCGAAGATGTGCTTGAGCGATACATCATGCAATACAATAGTTCTGATCGCTCTGTTTGAATTCGTTGTTGAAAAAGTTGATTTAAATTGCTCAGACATGTCATTCTAATTGGGCTTTGTTCATGAAGTTCCCATCCACGTGACAGATTTATTGATAATGAATATAGACACGACTTGTTGACAAGATGTTAATGTCCCGTAAGTTAGAACTGGAGAGAGAAAAATATCAGAGTGCAGCGCAGCATTTTCAATAAAGCAGATTAGAAAAATCACCAACTCTCTGAGTCCGGAATGCGAATTTTTGGAGGACAGCGATAGACTGACTAGGAAGAAAACAGAATTGCGATCTTTTTAACATATCAGTTGTTCCACATTATGCTACAAATAACAGCTTACTAGTACTAAGTTTGAAAGATCAAGTTCGGCCTCACTCCATTGAAGTGGTTGATGACCAAGCTTAATGCTTTGAATGTGTTCCTCGTATATTTACATGAAGTGACCGTTTAATGAGGTTTCACGTTTGAACACATCTTGACATTCAGTGGATGTTACTTCCTAGTTAAATGGTTTGTTTTACGTTGTATCTTTAACCAATTCTCCTCGAGGTGGTAAATGTGGCCAAACAGATGCAGATAATTAGATCCGTAAAGGACCTTGTATGCCAAGCTGAAGTCACCTTTGACATGTGGATGTCTTGCAAATTTTGGCTACATCTGTGAAAACGGCAGTGTACGAAATATCGTTATCCACTTTGACATTCTTTGTTGTCTTCTCTCAAATAGGAGACTCTCTCATGAGATACGTCTAACAAGCTTGCGCATCTGGCTGAAAACAAGGGCGCACCAGTAAAAGACTATCGGAAAATTTTCTAGAATGGATCGTCTCACGCAGTCTAATGCGAAGTCTAATTACCGCGTTCTTCGACAGACCACAGTGTGGAGGCAGACAAAGAACACCTGTGTGACACATTCTGAGATCCCGCATCGAATTGATGATATCTAGCTTGTTGCCTCCGCGACTATACTCGGTATTGCACGAGTTGCATAATAAACAGAATCTAACACTGCAAAATGCCCGTATCCGTTTGTAGCTTTTCATCTATACAAGCGAGGCGGAGTTGAAAAACCTGTTGAGTTTCTAATACGAATAGGTTAACTAACAGTGCCCTCGGTATGATATCTCGTGACAAATCACTATTCAAACGAAGAATAAATGTGTCGTTATTCTCGATACTGAAGTGTTCGATGGGCAACAGGATTAATTGAACCCCTATACGCTACTGACTGAACTTTAGGTAGAGGGTTGTCCGGGTGTCTTGAAAAACCTAGGAAGGTAACATCAGTTGTTTTGTTTTCAACATCTCCAGTTGTTCTCCAGCATCGATTAGGTTGTATGAAAGTCCGCATTGGACAACAGAATATAAGTTGGACCAAGTAATGCTCACATAAAACTGATTGTCATCTAAGACCCTCGTTATTTTTGGGAGGGGGACTATCGATGATAATGTCGATGTACAGTTCCTTTTGTCTTGCAAGACTGTGTTTCACAGAAAAACCGCAAACCAGACACAATGTTACATAGAGTCCCGTTAGTAAAAAATGTACTCCATTTTATGACTCACCATTCGCATACGCCAATCATTTGGGAAATCAATTTCTGTTGAGTCTTCCTGTGAATAGTATTATCTTTGTGGATACGTTTGACATGGTCATACGTACTATGTTGATACGCGTATAATTTGTTCCGCTCCCCTCAAGAATTCATATTCTTCCGCGGTCGAAGGAAAATTTCTTGTGATTTCAGCAGTTTGATCGTCATTATTCAATAAGAAGGAATGCCAAAGACGTTGGCAAAAAAACTTAATCCATTCTAGTTCAACTCGTGAGTTAATGACACTCAACAACGAATATTCATTTGTTTGTTTTACTTTGATTCATCTTCTGAGATGACAACTAGATATTTTTACGTGGATTAACAACCAGATGTAGTTAAAAGATGAGAAGTTAAACGATTTTTTTGTACAGTCGTAAAAAAGCTGTTCATTTTCTATGGATGCCGATTGGCAGTCAAAAAGCCGAAAATCTTCCAGCTTACTCCAACCAAAGAATGTTTCCGATCTTCTTCTAAATCGATAGGTGCGACATCTTTTTACACTTGCGTTTGATTTGATTTCACACACATGTACATACCTGCCTTGTAATTGTATTTGTAGATTGCTATATTCCAACGCGCATGGACTCAAGTCAGCGCCCATGTAACTCGGGCCTATAGTCTTTCGGAAATGCGAGACACCGCTGCAGGTATATCAACAACCGCGACGACACCTACCTCCACGCAGTCCCGTCTACGAGGGGGGTTCTCCTCACGTCTTTCCACAACTGGTACAGGTCGTGGCTCTGGTTCTGCTGGAAGGACACCAACCTCTACGGACGGCACCTCCCGAATCCTATCAGGCGCTCCGTTCAATGGCCCCTCAACTGACTCCGCCTCTAGTCGTACGCTCGCCCGTCAACTGAGTGAGGGGACTGCTGGTAGTAGCGGAGGTGGTCAGAGTTATCGTGACGCAATCGCGCATGCCCGCACACAATTGGCTATCGCGGCCGGTTTAGTGGAGCTGGCTGCAAGAAATTTCCGGGGCGCTGTTCTCAGTTTCCTCCAAGTACATTGGTTTGAACGTCATTTCGAGCTTATATATATATATATATATATATATATATATATATAGTGCGAATTTGCCATATTTGGGTTGTTGATTTGTGTATCGTCCCATACTGTTCCACTCGTGATCAGTTCGAATTCGGATCTAGTGAACAAATCGGCTAGGACAGGGTTGGTACTCTAAT
>LUCH01004241.1:2375-42711 GCA_013368495.1 Paragonimus heterotremus | reverse complement strand
AATCGTCAGCCAGTTTTGTTTGAATTGTTCTTGTGTAGTTGAGACCCAATGCAACTTGTGTAGATGATGTCCATCTGTTGTCTTTTTCAGCAGCCATTTGTCTTCGAATATCTTCATCGAGCGAACATTCGCGCTCATAATCACCGATCGCGTGACAGCGCACTATTAACCTCTCCATAACTTTTTTTTATCTCACCTTTAACCTGTTAAAACTGAGTTCCCTTTTATCCATTTAGTCAAAACAGAGAGAGAGAGTATATTGCGAGATACTAATATTTCGATTTATTCTCATCAGTCACCAACGTAAAACCAGCAGATTTTATACAATCCGTACATAGCAGCAACAGCTGAACGAACCAGTCACATAGTTTTGACCTTTCGCGCATCAATGATGCAATCAATTTCGCGACAGGGAAATCGAATTCGAAGGTGTTAATTATACTCAGGTCGACGGTGTACCTATGGCCAACCCATTGGGTCCCATATTGACGGATGTATTTTTGGGAATGCTTGAAAGGAAATTTCAAGAATGACATTTTAGTTTTTACCGATGAATGTGCTTTCACTTCATTTTATAACCATTTGAATTCCATCCATCCGAACCTCACTGTGTCTTATGAGGTGAAGGTTAACAATTGTTTGCCGTTCTTATTCTCATAACTAGACGTCAAGATTATACATTGCAACGATCTGTTTATCGAAGGCCAACATGGACAGTATTTGCACTTCTCCAGTTTCGCACCCATTGCTTATAAACGAGGGCTAACGAGAACGTTATTTCACAGAGTCAGAATGATTTGCACTACAGACCGATTGGAGGAAGAATAGTTTATTAGGAAGACGCTGGTGGATAACGGCTACCCTGAATAGTTTGTGGAAGAAGAAACAACCAAAAGTGACAAGCTACAGTGCTGAGAAAAAAATATACTTCCGCCAATCTAATTTAAGGGTAACCACCTAACCAACAACGTTATTTGCAAATTGACGTCGGCCTTGCAATGCACTTACCCAACCGCCCAACTGCGCTTTCTGTTAAGCATTAGGTGTTTAGTTCTCCATAGCGGCGGTACACACTCGACCGATCAATCTACCTCTCACGTAATGTGCCGGTTCAACTGCAGCTGGAATGGCAGGACAGATCGGCGTTTGCATCAGCGTATGGCGGAACACATTCCTAAGTGGTTATCAACTACAATCTCAAAAAAACTACGTGCTGACTGTAACCAGCTTGAAGAGCTCGGCCTCATCGATCGCCAAACATATCGTAGCAACCGGTCACCTAGTTGACCCTGTCAAATCGTTCAAGATACTGTTACTTAATCGCAACCCAAAACTGCTAGTGATTAGTGAGGCAGTGCTAACCAAACAACATCGGCCAGTTTCGTGTGCACAGAAGACGCTGACGCAATCAATCTCCTTTCCGTGGAGTTGATTGCACTATTAACACGCAAAAGGTCAAGACTATATGGTCGATCCGTTCAGTTGTTGCTATGCGCGGATTGTATAAAATTTGCTAGTTTTACATTGGCAGCTGATGAGAGTAAATCGAAACGTTAACATCTCGCGCTATATATCTTCTCTCCGTATTAACCTTTTGCCAGCTCCCATTTTATACTAGTCCATTTCCCCACAGTTCGTTTTCTCTTGAGTTGATCATCATTCTTCCACCGTCATTCGTTAATTCCTAACTTCAGTAAAACTAACTGGACAATACTGCGAATAGAGCTGCTGTTCACCACGAAACTGACGTAGAATGTCTGCTAAAATTGACCGCGAGTGCCCTATAGTTTCTTCCAACCGTCAGCAGCCACACTGAACAATGTGCGATACGGCAAGTGCCCCATTGGCAAACGAAGTACTTGACCTAATCAGCGAAGCTCATATATTACCATTACCTTCAGTATCGGTCGCGAATTTGCAGGTAGGTGAAGCGATCGATATTCTCGAATGACCCACCTGCAACTATAAAGATCAGGTCAGCATAAATCTAATATTGTGGCACCGCCTTAGACTTTGGAAGTGCAATGTGTATGCCACTCAAACAAACCATATCACTAGCCACCGTTTCAGCATGGCCTGCATGTTCTCCGCACAAAATCTATACAAAGTAATACCATCTGCATTCTCAATGCCAGTTAGTTTACTGGCTGACGGGAGCCTTATTATAAGACCCGCCTAACCTCCGAGTTCTCGTTCCTTAATACCCTCCATCCTTTGTTGAACACCACTTAAAATGGAGGGCGCTTGAGATAGTTGCCCAGAAATGCTCAGTTTGCGAGCATACAACTACTTCAATAAGCCGATAGTGGTGACATCTCCAGTGGGCATGTCCGGCAACTGAATCAAAAACAGCCTTTAGATCCAAAGGTTTCACAACTGTTGGTTGAGCAGCGTATTACCGATGCTGCCGCATCTACAGCAAGGTGGAGCTATGGTCCATACACTTTCGTCTGTGTCGAAAACCCTGTCTGTTCTCTTCATGTTTCAAAATTGCTCGTTTTATGCAGCCCGTGAACACCTTGGGTTGCAGTAGAGAAAGGCCTAACGTCTCATGTCGATCACGTGATTTTCTGGTGCCTATTTTGAAGTTGTGATTGATTGTACATAAGCACAAATCGCGACACACCTTTTTAGTCTCTCAATTGGAACAAAGAAGTGTGATCAATTTAGTCGACAATTTGTCATCACCATCTTTAAAACATGCTAGTAGAGAAATGCTCAAACTTGGGGCTGTATTACAATTCAATAATTTAAGCCCCAAAGTCACTCCATTCTCCGGTGCAGAATCGTCGGAAATGTTACGACTAACTGCAAAGTCTCCGTTGTGCACACCTGAACGCGCTGGTCAGTTGAACTGTTCCTCAAAGTGTTCAACCCGTTTTTCAACTCGTGACCGATAATCTATAAATTCCTGAGCTATCTTTTTCACATATGGTCGACAACCAGTACGACCAAGAATCACGGAGAACGGTACCTGTTCTTCCCATACCAGTGCCTTTTCTATTTGTGTGGTTTATTCGGACGAGTCAGTGTCACGGTCCCTACGGAGACACCTCATGAGTTTATGTTTGAGTTTATGATGGTCCTTGTTGTATTAAGAATCGAAGGCATCAGTCGACGTTTGTTCATAAGCTGTGCTGAATAAGCAGATATTCACTTGTGTTATCCTTAGTGTTTCTGTGAAACGGATCTGTTTGCAAAAAATGTGCATAGTTGTTGAGGTTTATGCCCAGTACTCGTTTAAATCACCCCACTGTTGTGACTTGCACAGTTTAGCTGTCAATATTGTCTGATGGGCGTTTCGCACACCCTCGTCGTTTGTCTTTTGGCGAACGGTAAGTCGAAGCGGACACGAACATGGTCTGAATCAAGACGGTTATTCTGAGATGAACGACATTCCCTAACGGAAATGCGCCACTAATGCCTAACGACAATATGAGTTATCCAGAGTGGTCTCCACGTGACTCATTGCCGTCTTTTGTGCTGAAGTGCACAACTCGATACATAAACTCTGTGTGATACGTATACTTGTAATGTCCGATCGTTATTGTCAGTGCGTCGCGCTCCGACGCTGAACATGACACCTAACCACTTCTCTTCTAGAGTAGGACGTCAAGTTGTGCGTCCATGTCATTATGATATCAAAGTATTAGTTTTGTTCTAGAATGTCAAAGGGAGTTTCGCAAAAGACTGTCTTGATAGCATCTGGATTACTGTAGATGTAACAGGTAACCGAACTTTTCTCGATCTGTATTGACACACTTTATCTAAAGTACTATGTCTGACGACATACAAATGTCTGTTCATTAGGATTCATCCAATCAGACTTTGGTTTGCCTCCGAACTCACTACAATACCCATTCCAACTTGACCGTGTGATTGAACCTCATTTTCGCCAGAGACCGTGATAATGACCCACTGATCCACAGAATTATCTAAGGGCGAATCCAAGTGAATGACAGTGCTAGGATCGTAAAGATGCACTTCGGAGACAACACACAGCCAGTTTTAGACTCGAATGAGTGCTCACTGGAACAGCCTGCTGACTTGTTTTTTAGAAAGTGCAGACACCAAAAAGTGTCAAAGTTCGACAGTAGTCTCAGCTTGGATACGTAAAATGTAGGAGCAATGGAGGAAGAAAGTGAAGGTGAGTGAACTGATCAGTCAGGACAACGGTTACTTCGAATGCTTCTTGTAATGAGTTTGAACTGAAGCAGTTTCTTGATTGGAGAAAATTCAGTCAATCGATGTTCGCACACAAGCTGCTACAGACGGAATTATAGTCAAACTGGCACCAACCAATCATAGACAGCGATTAGCTGTTGTTGAATGCGTATCTGTTTCAAACAAACCGTGTTGCTAGATGCAAGGTCGTGAAACAACACAGCAACAGACTGGTCAATCAAAATGTGAGGATGCCTGTCGTTTAATAGCAGTCGTAAATACTGTTCCTGTATAAAAAGTTGCGGCTCTTCCAATAAATTGATATAGCTTAATGCCGCTTTGTTTCCGGTTCTGATTTTTCTTGATTGGGTAGCCCAGTACGCGACACTTCCGCGTCGGTTATGCTACGGAAAAGGGTTTCTTTCGAGCAACCCTTCCGGAGCCTGTGTCTCAGAAGTCTGGCTCACTTGACACTAACAGACTAGCCTGTGCTGGAGTTGTAGTAAGTAAGACTGATGTTTGATTCCGACTATTGTCACGTTGTATAGATGTATCCGAACCAACATCAGGCTCCTGAGAACCCAACTGAAATGTGTTGGCGAGTCATTCATGCATTTACTTATTCACTACGGCCGTGAGCCTGGTTGGAAGGTACTGTGGCTTGGGTTGCCGTTCACCGCAACACTTCCACGGCTACAATGGACGGAAATACGCTGTTGAACAGAACAGTACCTACAGAGATACAAAGTGCATACTATACAGACGAGGTTTAACATTGTCTTAGGGTTTCGTGGTCACGTAGCTGCGCGATCACCTCATGGTTGCAACCAGGTATTATTGGTCCATCGAATGATTTTGGATGCCGTAAACGTTTATTTGACATAAAGCATGCATGGCTCAACCGACGTATGCCATTCACTTCCACTACTTTGTCGGTTAATCCTTTTTGTAAGCAAACGCTGGCGAACAGTTTCGTTGCTTCCACGATCACCTCACTCTGGGCCGTTTAATGGATACAGGAATTGTCAAGCACGGATAGCTTATTTACACCCTGGTGGACGCAATGACTGGACTGAGGTGCCCACAGTAATCGGCCGGTTACGGTTCTCAATCTCAGGGCAAGCAAGCAGGTGACAACCCATTGATTTCAAGTCCACTCTGACTTACGCTACGAGAGGATTTGGTCAACATGGTCATTGCCGGATAGTTGGCCGAAGCTAGGACTGCCTCGGATGCAAGTTCTCTTTGACTACAGAATTTCGTACTAAGGGGTCAAACAACAACCGCTGGATCCAAAAGAAATCTACTGGAAACGGTCAGTAGACTAGGAGAAAACCTAAAACATTCTCTGGATTTCAACAGCTGTTTTGTTACTTTATGTGTTCGAAAGACTTGGCCACAAAGCCCCTACCGCGCACAGTTTTTCGTCCACACGCGTAAAACTGTGGTTCCAAAGACGAATCTGTTATCAAGATATCACGGTTCCCCATTTTTGTGAAGGTCTCTTCTCATACTGAAAAGCCGCACTTAACAAAGAGAATTCAAGACTAGGAGCTAGTAGCTGACAGAAAGATTCGATTTACATTGTTCAACACCGTGACTATCATTTCCTCTGGTCTGTTTTCAAGAGATCGTTGTTTACTATTTTTTTGCACGATGCTGTAATCATCAACTCGTCTACAGTTCTGTCTTACGTGTCAGTCTTTTCCTGTACGGACCAGTTCTGTGATCTTTCTTTTGTTCTCCCATACTTTCTTCTGTTCATCTCCCAGGTCTGTCCGGATCATTGCGAATCTCCTACTAGCAGCCTTGTGACGCAGTCGGATTTGGCATACTTTGTCACTCTGTGTGCCCTAGCGACGTTCGACCGAGCCGAGCTAGCGAGCCAGGTTCTCGGGAGCTCATATGTGCGCCTGTTGCTCGAAGCGGAACCCGCTTGTCGGGACATTTTGCACGCGTTCCAACAAGCGGACTACGCAGCTTGCTTGGGCCGACTAAATAAACTGAGCAATTTGCTCAGACTAGACTACTTCTTGGCCGATTATGTGACCATATTGTGTCGGGAAATCCGTAGCCGTGCACTCTCACAGGTTGGTGTTTGTTTGTTTGTTTTATTTCTTCGTTGTTATCGGACTGCTCCATCCCTTTACCCACTCCTTTCCCGGTCGCAGTTGTTCTGTATTCAGTCCGAAGCTGTGTAACTTAGTTGATCCGTTAGAGTATCCACTATCTTACCTTAGAAACTAGGTTTTAAAAGCATACTGATCGTGCTTTCCTTGTGCACATGTGATTGTCTGTGAATCTGACAAAATCAGTGCCAATATTGGCCGTAATACCTTTTGGTTTGGCCGAAAACCGAAAATGTGTATTCGTAATCAAAAACGTATCGACCGGACTTCATCCCGAAACGTCATCCGGCCCAATCTGCTATTTTACTTCGACTCAATATACACTGGATATCCGTGAGCTCTTTTTCTCTTTAACAGTACCACCGCAATTGCTACTTCATTGAACTCGTTCATGGAACTTCTCGGTCGTCTTACATATACTAAATGTGTTTCCATCGCTCCCTCAAGTTGTTCGGTGCTCTTTTCGTGCTCATTTGAATAGGTCATTATTGACATCAATTGTTTCATTCTCCTGGGTCTCCACGAATCAACCTGATTAGTCTCAACCGTCCCTTCGTGTCAGTGGACGACACTCAACCTAGATAAAGCACAGCGTGGACAAGTATCTACTTGATATTCGAAACTGGGACAGTTGTTAGTAGTTCGACTGTTGTAGATCGCTTTCGTTTCTTGGACTTGGAATCCCTTGTGTCCAAGACACCTTGTGGTTTGAGATTATAAGAAAGTCGGCGGCTAATCGACCTCATTTATATGAATGTTGCTGTTGTTTGACTAAGTTGTATGTGAAGTGAAAATCGCTGATGAGGCGTAACTGGTAAAGTTTTAACGGTTTTCATACTGGGAACTTGTCGGTGCACCTGAATTGTGGCTTTCCAGCCACGTGTACATTTCCAGTGAACTGTTAACACACGTATATGTAGGACTGATGGGATAAAAACTAAATTTGTTTTAAGATGAGGGAAAATGCTCAGGCTGTGTGAACAATCTCATTTCATATTCGTTAGCAATTACACGTTTGTTGCCATGGTTTGTGTATTGACGTTCGTCCAACCAGTGGTTTAAACATTTGGGAGATTTATGAGTAAGAAACGCCTTGCACGAGCACAGTGTGTCGTTGCTAAGACGAATCGTAATGTTTTATGTGCGGAAACTTGTCACGAGCTGTAAAGTGTACAGGAGAGATTAATTAAGTTAGGCCAAATGGGAAACAATTACCGCATTCAAGCGGACGCGTGATAAAACGGTGTGTAAGCATACACTTTTCAGCGCAAAGTTTGGCAAACAAAACAAGAGATCAGCGTAACTTTTGCGGAAGAAAACAACAATGAACAAAACGCCCAGTCAAGCGTAAAAATGTTTTAAACACTAGACAAAGCAAGTGAGACGATGGACTTCAGAGAAGATTTCATTGATGTGCACTACTGACGGGTCTCAACAAGAGCGAAGTGTGCTTCTTTTTAAAAGGGACTCGCTGAAAATCTCACGGGAGTGCGAGAGCTGTTTTCGGTTGTGAGTGATGTTCGATACCTGTCATCTAAAATCCCCTTTCACCGACTAATGATATGAACTTATCAAGTTAGATTAGAACATATTTTAGTCCGGAATATTGGAGCATCTTGACATGAGTTGATATTGATAGTGATAACTTCTAAGTACACTGATTGCACATTATGTTCTTATATGAGGAAATATAGCATCCTGGTATTTTGGGGATTTTAGTTTTGAGTTTCCAAATATTGGTCAGCTCAGTAATAGTATCCTACATTTGTTACTTTTTATTCCAACTCTCACAAGTCAAACTGACGTCATCAGCCTACTCGAGAGGAACTGTTTTTTTATACTTGCAGACTTTAAACACAACCATTGCCATAGGAAACAAGCAAACTCAGCTGATCACGCGTATCGTAAAGACAAATTAGTTACAAAGTCCAGAACTAATGTGATACTTAATCATGAACAATTGATTGATCAGAAAGCGACAAAGCAGTGAAAAACTAAATCACCAACACGTCGGTGGGAAACTAGGAATGAGTCATTAATCAGATCAACAGTTTGTCGTAGAAGCATGGTCCTAATGAATCTACGAACTGTTATCCCATCCGGTGGCTTTGTCAGGTTCCGATTTAGATAGGCGTTTGTGTTTAGCTAAATTTCTGCATACAGCCCATCTCATCCACGCCCCACTTTCATTTCCAAATGTGGACCGTTTTTTCTCTTTTCCGTAATAGTTAAGCACTGGTGTGTTACTGCCTATGCTGATATGATTTGAGTTTTTGTTTGGAGTTGGGCATGTGTGATGGACTTCATCACTAATATGTTGGCCGCTGAGTAAATAACATTTTTTCACCAGCAATGAAATTTGTTTCATTTTTCCAATTATGTAGCAGCCTTGCAACTATGTAACTCATTGAGTGATCTCTGCACACTGGTAGTTCTGGGATTCAGACGCTCGATCTCAATCTGTGCATCTTGCTTTGAGTCATACAGGTGACTCAAAATACTTCAAGTATAAAACTCCAGAGTTTTGTCGTAATCGAACGTGCGACATAATCCGTGCTCGTTTATGCAGTGTGTGTGCTACCAGTTGTGCCTCATCAGAACTTGTGTCGCGTAAATGACACTTCGTTCCTGTCGCTGATTCGAATCCAGTTGAAACCTCAACTTCTCATTTGAATATCTGTTGAATCATTAATTTCTTAACGTGGCTTACAGATTATGTAGTGATCTACGGTTTTATGCAATCTGTTAAGACACAACAATACTCACTGTTGAAAGTTCACTCTGATCAAATTGGTTGTTTACATAAATACTTGATAATTAATGAAGTATATACAGAGAATGATCGTGAGTACTCGGTGTTTCACAATGCGGTAGTACACACAATTTATTTGAACGGTTCAAATACGTACAAAGACGTGGGAAGCAAAGGCTTGCTGTGCCTTATTCATGTTACTAATCAATGCATGTAATATACGGAGAAATTGACGGACGGCATTAAAACATGGACACAACAGCACTTGGTTTTAGTGAATGAAATCGACCTTGAGTGTGTTCAGACTCTCACAGATTAGTCGGTGGTACGATTAATAGTATGTTGGCGCCCCAAGTGGTGGTCAGTGATTTGAGTCCCTTGGCGGCTTTTTTACTACCACTTCTGATAGCCCAAAATCCTCTCTTTGATCTGGTCCCAGGCCTTGTAGAAGACATCATCCTGGTCATCACTACGTCAGTGTCTCACAGTTTTTGCTCAACCGTCACATAACCATGAGGAACATAACTTCTGTTCATAGATAAAAGGACGTGTAAACCCGGAGTTGATTTACAAGGCATGTAACATTCGTTTGGACTTACTCTTTACTCACTGCCTACTCCCCCTCTTTGTGAGTAGTATGCTTTATGACACAATTGTGCCCAAGTGTAGGTCGCTTTGGCCGCCAGCTTGAATCTGAACATTTTCTGCTTATGCACGACCACTGACGGTCGAAAACACTCTCGGGACGTACCATTTCGAACGTATGTGGCATTTCATATTGATTTCATATGTCTGCTCTTATGTATTTGCTGATATCCATATATTTTCTATTATACAAACATTATCCAGCTGTTTGCGGTCGTTATCAGTTTGATTTGACCTCGGGGTGTTAAGTTCTAGTGGTACCCAGCTGACCTCTGAAGTTAAACGCAGAGCAGATTCTATAAGGCATATATCAAAATTCGAATGTGCTTCGTCAGTCTGTGTTTACATCTCGCTGACGTCTGCAAGACGGTTGCAGATAACATCACACCATCTTCCACAATGAGCTTGAGTCACAGGCCTTCTAGCCTAAGCGAACTACGTTATATACTATGGCTTACCTACAGTTCGCTGTCCTCATTTATTTATAACAACTCATCTGTTCACTACAGGTGTTCCGTCGGTCGGCTGCAGTACCGACCAACCTCTATTGGTTCTGTTCTCCTAACTGGTCTCATAGATGTGTGTTCAGTTCATCTATCACGCGATTTCGGTCCGATAACTTTCCGCACTGTTTGCCTTGAACCACCACATACATTGACAAATTGTCCTTTTTTCTCACTCGTTCTTCGTATTTCTGTGTTTCAGTATTTTAGCCCGTACTCCTCAGCTGATCTGAATCGGATGGCGAAAGCGTTCGACACTACCGTAGCTGAGCTGGAGAACGAATTGGCTGTACTCATCCAGGACGGTAGCATCAAAGCTCGAATCGATTCCCACAAGCAGGTATGTTATGTTAAATTGTGCCTGTTTGCTGTTAGCTATAGCTACATAAATCATTGTCAACAATCAAACGCATATGAACGATCCATTTCATCTAGTTTGGCATCAATGCCTGTAACCTCAAACATTAAAATGTATTTGGCACTCAGCTGACGAAAATGTTTTCAGTCCCCCACTTTGACAGGTACGAAGAACTTGATCAAACCGATCAGTTTATTTGACTGAAAATATTTGGAACCGACGTTGCTTGCCTTTGTTTGCCTAATTTTGACAAACTCATGAGTTCAACTAACCAAGAATCATTGTCTTATTTAGTTCTGATATTGAATTGTTTATCAGATTTGAACCGTCGGAGGAGGGATAACTTCCATTTGAAATGCAACGTCTCGCCATAGCGGAGCATTGAAAAGTAATGGTCCGAAAATGTCACGATGGGCACACAGAAGTTATGTTCAAAGATATATTACGCAACACGCAGCAGTACTAGAATAACCAGGAAGAATAAGGGTATAGCGGTATGGCAGGTTCACTTTTAAATACAATTATCTTCTTTGTTCCTCTGACTGTCCTTTGACTCAGGATCTTCGTACACAACATTGACGTAGCAGTCAATTCAAATTCAATCTGTGCGTGCTTACTAGTTTCGATCGCGCGCTATATTTGTTCAGCCTGGCGGTCCGTGCTAATCATTTTCTTCTTCGTTCGGACTCAGGTGTACAGGAGGCCCATAGTATTTCTCCCTCTTATTGCACAGCCCGAACGGCTTATGATAGAAGACTGTGCGGGAAGATCAAGTCGCAAGACATTTGCGATGTAGTTCACGCACATACACTTGTCGCTAGATATAGGCCCGATCCATCAGTCTGGTCTTGCATAAGGTGAACCGTTTTGTGCATTAGTGATGGGCTGACCATGCGAGTTTGGTTGATCTTTGAGTGTATCCTAGGCGGTAGATGGGTTACATTATTTACTCACACTTCCCGTCCTATCCGTATCTCAGTGAGGCTTAACCTCGTGAGTATATCTTAGTAATTATCGAGGAACCATTGTATTCATATCACGTTCCCATAACTGTTTGTGATTTATTGTAACCGAATCGTCAGTATTAGTTGTCGTCACATATTTCTTGATCTGACCACGTATACTGTCTTTGTAATGCATTTCCCCCACACTCTGATCCCCTAAGCTCTTACGTGTTCTGAATGTGGATCAACGCTGTCTCACGTTTGCCCGTGCTCTGCGTTTGGTCGACGAACACAAGAAACGTACTCAGTCCATGGTTCTACGTATGTCCCTTGCACGGCAGAAACTTACATGTCAGGTAAATTATTGATTGATTATGGAGGTGATACATGTGGTGAACACATTGTGTCATTGAGTAGCCTAAAATGCATTTGTTCCATGTGGATAATTTTTCTCTGCTAGCTACAACCACGGCATTTTTCAGGGCCTCGTGTCTAAGTGAAATTTTGTGTTTACAATTTATTTAGGTTGGGATTTTCTACGCCACTTATCCAAGCACTTCTCCTCAATCTAGTGAGATATAGTTGCTGTTGCGTGACTTATCTGTCATTCACTCTACTGGGGACTTTCATAAACAACCTAAAACCTATCTTCTCGCACGTATAATTGTTGATGGACGTGAACACACAAACAAAATTGAGCTTTGCGCCACCCTTCGAATAACTCTAAAAATCATTTGCTGATAGATCTCTATGATTATGAATGTGTTCGATATTTCCGAATCATCTGGTTTTCTTTTTACGTCTAACAAGCAACCCAGACTTGTTGTGTTTCTACTGTGACCATGTGGCTAGTCAAAACAGAAATATAATGCCATGAGCTGCAAGTACGAACGCACATGAAACGCAATAACCTAAACTCAACGGAGGATTGGTATATTGATATCCAGGCCAAGACAGAGTACAGACGCTGGGTCTCAGCAATTATAGTACAAATCTAACCCTTATCTGAACCCCGGAGATTGGTCTAATGAAGGGTTAGTGCGCCTATCCGCAGTATGGTGAGAATTAGGCAACAAAGAGAATTTCTCGTAATAGTGGTGCTAAAAATCACAATTAGAAAACTGGAATATTTTTTCGGTAATATCTCAAGAAATAAACACCTCCTGGGAACATGGAACTTTCCATGACGCTCCCAGTTTGACGTATCTACATCCGTAGTGCTTTGCTCTAGGGTTCAGCTGCAGTGGCTGCACTGGACGTCGTGCACGGTCAGTTAAACTCCCCGGAAGTAGGTTGATTTCTGTATCATTCTTTCTTATACAAACGAGGAGACCGTGTTGTCCGATATGGCGAACGTATCCAACAGTATGTTCTGCTGAATTGTCTGCTGATCGTTTTCTGTTGGGACTTTCCAACGTCGTGGGCGCATTTGGTTTCGATGACTAGCCCGAGTGTCGCCAACGACAAAGACGCCGTAAAACACCTCTCGGTGGATTCTTACTTTTGTCTGTGTTCAGGTCGGTATTCACGAACGAATACTGGTGCACTAATGCAGGAAACTCCACGAGAAGATGATCAGACAGGCTGCGACGGTGACTTGTCCATGAGGGTGAATGCTTGATGATCAGTGCGCAGTCTGCCCCCATCAAGGTTTCAGCTGGAGATCGGTTGTCAGGTTCGCATGATTCGGTGTTGTTTGGTACACGAAAAGGAAAACCTGAAGTGCCTTCGTCTATGGTTCCCATCAGAAGTGCTCATTTGAACGTATTCACTAATTTTTCTGACTGGCCGTTGAATTGTGAATGATACGGCGGAAACCGTATGTGCTAGATTTCTGCACACCGTAAAAAGTCTTCAAATTGCTCCGAGGTGAACTGCATTCCGTTTTCTTACATCACTATATTGGGAAGACCATGTTGGCTGAAAAGTGAATGCAATCAGTCGGTGATATTTCCAGGTGTTGCCGTAGAATGTATCATGACCTTTGCCCACTTGTAGAAGGCATCGACGAGAACAAGGTAAAAAGCACCGTCGATAAGGCCAGTAAAATCGAGGTGGACCACCCAAGGTGATCCTTTGAGTGTTTGCGGTTTTGAAGAATCCTGTCGGGTTGGTAACTTGACAGCCCGTTGACACTTCTAACATTTGGAAGCAGATCAGCAGACAAAAATTGGGATATCATTTAAAACACTCTCATCAGCCACAAACGTGCATTCTGTACTGTACAGCAAACTGAATGAATCGTATTAAGTCAGAACAGCGAACTGAATCAAGATACCACATCACGTGGTCATAATCAGTCAAAACCGTGGCAGCTTTAACACTATAGTGAGTTGCTTTGGAACACATAGGCTCGGTTTTAAACGACCGACTAGCAGAGCTTCGATCAGCTTCAACAGACGTGAACTTTAAGTAGTAAGACTGTAGAGCAATTAAATGGATCTATGGTATGACCGTTTTCGAATAGATGACGAGCGATCGGTGATGCAGGCAATCGGTCGAGGGCGTGAGTGTTCATTCACTGCCTGGACATTTGTTCAACTAGCCATTCAAGAATGTGCTCAGCCATTCGGAAGGTTCAATTCTCTTCCGTTCTTCCTAGGTAGCATGCATCGCAGCTATTGATAAATACAGCGAGAACTGTCCTTAATTGGTTTGACCCTTTTCGCTGGAGGCAGTGGTATCGACTTTGTGATGGCTAGTTATCACATGCGATAACACGTTCGTTTGACTGCATTGTCTGACCAAGTCCTTGCTTTTGTAGTCCATACGTGATTACTATGCATATCCGCGAACTATCGTTTTTATCCTGTTGGTACAGAAATGACCAGAATGAAACTGTCAGGGGACAACGAACTAGAAGGCTGCAGTCGATAACTGTCATGTCACCGATACAGCTGATTGGGCTGATCCATGGAGGGAACCGTAATCTACTGCATTTGGACGAAAATAAGAACCTGATTAACGATGGGATCCAGTGCGGTGGCGTCTCGGATATCGATGGCGGTTACCAGGATTCCGCCAGTAGTGTCTAGAAGGTGGCGGTGCACTCCGTCCACAGTGGCGATGAGAGTGTTCCCTTGGTCTACGTGGTGGTTGTTGATAAAACGCAAAATATTATCAGATCGACGGAAATCGTCTGCGCGACGGTTTTGGATAGCACAACTATAGTGCAGAAGAATTATCGCCCACCACCGCTGTCGATTGGCGGAACTTGCGAAAATGTCTTTCCAGAGATAAACGGCAGCGGTTTATGGTCGGTTAGCGAGGGAAATTGTCCACCTTACAGAAGCTTGTGAAATTTATTCTCTGCAAAGATGGTCACCTGTGCCTCTTTTCATCTGCCGCTGAGGTGAGCATGCACCAGGCGTGAGTAATGACGTTCTCCCAACCATCTATGAGAATTTGCTAGACGATGGCTCCAACACAGTAGTTCTAGTCATCGGTGATGACCACAGTCGGATGAGTTGGGTTGTAATGTACCAACAAGAAGTCGGATATTAGCATCGTCTTCAACCTGGCTGAGAGGTTTTTACAGTCGGAAAGCTAACATCACGTAGCAGATGAGTAGGCAGAGCTCGAACATCGTACACCGTTGAAAGAATGGCATTGTAGTATTTAATGAGGTTAACTAACTACTGGAGCGCGAATGAATCTTTGGACGCTAGCATCTCTTGAATTGTGTAAGTGTTCTTGGGACCTAACTGACGATCCGTGACATCAAATTGAATGATGAAACACCTGCAAAAGCATTTGACATTTGTCCGTCCACATTTATGTTTTTCAAATTACTAACTTGAGAGGTCGACCAGACCGGCTGCACTGTGAGCGAATGTTCGCGTACACAGACGTCTAAAAGATTGTGTTGTATTGTTGTGTGATACACATTTGGTGAACGCATCGTAAAGGTTGGAGGGACGAATCAGTTAAAAGCCTAGTAACAAAGTTATCATGGACTTTGAAACTATCAGAAACAACCTCGTTAATGGACAAGGTTGGGTCTATTGTTAAGCCAGTGTGAAAACGGGAACAAACATGGGACAACAGAGGAGTACACAATCAGCTTATGTTTATTGTCCCTTTTCATATAAGGAGTAAGACTAACACCTCCCAATTGTCTACTGTTCTGATGTGCCTTCAAATAATTTCAAGTGGTAGGCTCTCCAGACAATTACCACATTTCTTAGACTCGTGGCTCGATTCCTTGTGAGATAAGATTTGTATCAGTGTTCAAACTGAAAAATCCATGACTATCTCTCAGAACCATTTTCTTGAATAGACCGATTACAGGTAACTCCACTAAATCTTTTCAAGGTTCTACATATTGAACTTCAGTCTGTAGTTCCGATGATCGAACGAATGGGACTTGATACCTGTAATTCATACTGTATCATCTTTGTGGTTTGTTTCACTTAAGGACAATTAGGCGATACGTTTTTATTAGTAACTGTTTAAGTTGGAAATTGTAAATATTCTGATGAGTAGTCGGGGATTTGGTTAATTTCACGTTCAACATAACCTACAATTCATCACAGCTGTCGCATTCTCATAGACTTTCCAGTCGATCCCTTTCGAAAAGGAGCACTAGACTCGAGTTTCGCCTTTGTTAAAGCTCGTCAGTAGTGCATATCCTTGCCACTACCGGGACTAGAACACCGGCCACGTTTTCATGAGGCAACCGTGTTGACCACTGTCCCATTGACCTCACATTAGATATCAACGAATTATCATATGTGAATGCTCAACCACTCTTATTTGAGTAACGATCAGGTCGTTGTTTGGCCTCGATAGGAGACACATTTGCGATCTGTTAACTCCAGTCGATAACCCCGCGATTAGGACTTCCTAAACAGGTCGAAATCTTCGATCTCATTAAACCTGATAGGCGGTATTCTAGATTACTGATGAGTAGTCGGGGATTTGCTCAATTTCATGTTGAATATGTCTATGGGAATGCGACAGCTGCGATCACTTGTGGGTGATTTTCAAATTGGAATTAACAAAATTCCCGACTACTCATGAGTAGTTGTAAAATTTGTCCGCTGTAATATGCAATTCCGACTAAGTAGCAGTTATCTAAACAGAAGCTTAGATAGTCTCAAGGCTTCTTACAAAGACTTACTGTTTACATCAAATAAAATGTACGAATCAACAGTTTCCAGTATTGTTTGACGATTCTCAAGCTGGTATCGTTTCAGTTTGTCATTACAACCGTAATCGGTACAAACTGACAACATGAAATGTGAGTTATGTTCATCCGTTTACATAAGATTTGGGTGGGTAACGCTCCAATGATCCTTAACTCGTCTCGACCGGTAGTCGATAGATTCAGGTTTTAGAACAAATGTTTTAGGTTCGAACCACTCTCTCAATTTGTCTTTTAATCCATTGAGCAGTTCAAGCGTGGACGCGGCGCTGTTTGAATGTGTGTAATTTTTTTTTAAATTAAGAAAGATGTTGCTTATCAACATCATTATTATAAAAAAAATACGTCAACCATTATCACTGATGTTTGATCGTCATACAACTATGAGAAGAGAAAATAAGCCCTAGTAAAGTGGATGACAGAGCTGGGGGCTAATTTCCAACAAAGCCTTTTGGCCGTAACTCAAATAAGCATAATCAAGGTGCCTAGACCTTTCCAAATGCAGTCCAGTAAGAATAAGGTGACATCCGTGAGATAGCCTTTACTGCTTCATCTAACTAGTTGCATATACTTTACATGCAGCTGGGTAACGGCGGCATTCACTCCACTGCGATCAATTGTGGGTGGTGTTCAACGTGAAATACCTATCTGCTTGATAGTCACCAAATGTTTGCAACAATTCTTCTGACTTCACTACTGTTTCTATCATTCCCAAGACACTTATTGTGTCAGATACAATCTGACACAATATCTTAGTGTGTGACCTAACTGCCTAAGTCTGTATTTTTGAAAACTGAATAAACGAGCTTGTTGGGACATCATTGTTATTGTTTACTCGTTGCCGCTACCCAGTGCGTGCAAACATCAATGGACAAACATTTGAATACAAATAACCTTCTTGTTTTTAGACATCACCTTCTGTAGGTACACAGTGATAGCTATCACAGCTACCTTCTATCCTATCTTTAAGTCTAAGAGAACCATTTATCTATCACGAGAGACTATCTAGATTACCAAAGATCGCCCTTGTCTGAGAAATACTACCTTGTGTTTCACTTTTTGTGCTTTCAGTGCTGCTGCTGCTGAAAGTTTCCATGTGCATGACTCTTTGTTAGTTAACAATAAATTTCATTGATTCTCAACAGCAGCAACGGCTTACTTCTTTGTCTTAGGGATTAAGCATTTAGCCACTGAAGCGAACTGATACTTATGCCAATAACAAATTTATCGAAATAATTAAGTATAACTTTTCTTCGTTTCAGGCTTCACGAGATGATTCGGATACCGTGTTGAATTGTTTGGGTTGAGCTAACGGATGCAACAGGTCGCTGTCATTTTTGTCCGTCCTCTCTCGCTTCTTTGGCCATTTCTGCGTCACATATTTTCTGCCACATGGTTGCCGAGCCTAGTTGCTAACCTTCAGGCCAACTTGCCTATCAAAACCGATGTTCGTTTCGCCACTGATGCTCCTGCTGTCATTACTATCACACACTCTTGATTTTGCCACTGGTTGTGGCTGCTACATCCGGATCCCTACCTTTTTCACTGACATTATCTGTTCTCGGTGCTCAATCCCTCCATGTTCATAGTGCTTTTTGATCAGTAGGGCGCTTAAAACAGTCACAAATCCAGTTATTTGTCCATGTTGCCACGCGTTTTGTAAATGACGATCGGAGGGGTCACTTCCCTTCTGTTTGGTTTAATAGATATCATAACTCCTTGGTTTTTGGAGTTGTCCAGCGTGGCTTTTGCCGGGTATTTGATGTTACCAACCTTCCCAGTCGTACTTCCATATTGACAACAAATTATCAATGGTTGACACTTATATTTGACCTCCATTGTTACAATATATAAGCGAAAGTAGAGATGGCCACTTACTACATGGACATTTTTTCTACATTCCAACATTTAGGATCAAAATGTCTGCGATTCATATTAACAACTGAATTGCTGGCAGCTGTCTTGTGGCTTTCACTGATCCGATTTTTCGATTGGCTTTAATTCATAGACAACTCACGCTACCAACACTTACTTCATTCGACCCTGTTAGTGGCGTCTACTCCAAACTTCTCTTGTCACAGACTCCGTAATTTGCATGGGCTTCAGTCTGGGAGACGCATGCAACCTACTGGTAGCTATCTTATTCTCTATGCATCCGTGGCATCGATAAAGGGTGCATGATTGGGCTACAGGATTGTTTGGTATCGTGTGCTTCATGGCTCACTGACCTAAATCTGTACATCCCTGAGGACCTAACCAATGAATTAACCTGCCCCTCCCCGTACTCAGTTTTCGCTTCCTAACCCCATTTTTTCACATGGAGCGTACGATTAGTTGGCTGACAATTTGAAAGTAGCCTGCGTCTTCCATTCCGAGCGACCACTCTTTGCGGCCGTTTTAAACTTCAGAGAGGTGCCTCTGATGCCAATACAATATGGGCTATATGAATCTTTTTTTTTCGTGCACACTTGTCGCCATCGGTGCGAATTGCCGTGCCCACCAACAGGCCAGCAATCATGCAAAGACGGCATTGCATTCTGATATACTTGTGTTCTGTCGTCTCATAAACGGTGTAATACTGAACCGAATCGTTAACACTCGAAAATTCTGCGTTACTTACTACTAGTGAATTCATTTTTTTCTGTCCAAAACCGCTTCCTTCCTCGAGAAAACAATTTTTCTCAATCAGAATGGAAGGAAACGTCCTGAACAGTCGAGAGGTAATCCTCGCCATTTTTTTACCTGTTCGACCTTTATCCCGCTATGCTCATTGGTGGCTTAGTGACCTTAACTATTATTTTTAGTAACTACTTCGATCTACCGATTCGAGAATGTTTGTAGGTCTCTATGCACCATATAAATACTTCCTCGACGCACACGATGTTGGAGCAAAACAAAACTTGCCTTTCGCATCCATCTTTTAGTATATCTTCGCAGCAATTAAAGGAGGTATTTGAGTTATTCTCGGTACCGAGATTTTCTGGTTTATTCAATACGAGGAGAAGAATCCGATTTCTGTCAAGCGTACTGTTATATCAGGGACGAACCAACTTTTTCTTTCGAGGGTTTACAATACATCCAGTCAGCAGGCAGAATATTTTATGGGGCCCGCTTTCTTATTTGTTGCTTGTACTTACACACGAACAGGGTTTGATGTTGGTTCATTGTGAAGGTGTTCTTATTAATGACACAGTTGCTCCCTTTCTCAAAATAGAATTTTGCTATCGTACCCTCCCACTGCAGCATACTGTTCACGGTAAATGCACGTGCTTACTAGACTGCAGCATCAGGATTGAAAGAGCGGTCAGCTATTGATTTTAAGTAGTAAGTATGTCACTTTCATCGTAATTTCTGGTGTCCTTTGAAAGTATGCCACCGGTTCATCGTTCGACACTCACTATTCACTACTGCTAACTATTTGGCTGGTCGTCTACCCATTAGTAATTTTCTCGTGTAGTTCTAGGGTCGACTGGCTATTGATTTTTGTAGCGATGTTGCAATTGGTATTTATCTTCATCCTTTATATATATATATATATATATATATATATATATATCTTTCTTTTGTATTTCTGAAAACTCATTGAGTATTTGTTCATATTCGCATTTGATATGTTGAGTGGAAAACTTTTTCTGCGTGAAGTTCGCCATGCGTGCCAGACTTTAGAGGATAGGCGTCCACATGTGAGAACGTTTACACGCACTGGACCGCTGACACATTGTATCGCAAAATAGTTTGTTCAAATCTAAAATACTGTTAGTCTTCTTAATGTGTAATCAATTTACCTGCCTCGTGTTTGTGAAAGTTGAGCATGGTTCTTAGCCTTCATCTTATTTGAACGTGCAAAGAGTGATTGACCTGGGAACCTGATTGTCACATCAACTACGGGTTATGTAAAACACTCGGATACTTTGTTCCACATGGCCCCATAGCTCCAAATCCGTTGTTATTCGTGCAGAGTTGGTTTCTGTGTTAAAATGCCCCATGAAGAAGTTTTACACTTCAACTGTTACTTCCATTTTCCAGTCTTTTAAACACTGATGACCGATATTAATTTCGGCTTGGTTTTTGTTCTTCCGTGCGATACTACTCATCAGCGCCACTTAATTGCGTTCACCAGTAATAACTTGTGTTCAAAACGAGTCCATCGATATTATTATACAATTCACCAATCAAAATTGGAAACTAGTGCATATTTCAAACTCCTTATCATCAAGTTGAACTGACCGTTTCTGATAGATAATTTATTTGGTCATAATTCTCAGCACCAGTTACGTTTTTTCAAAAATATACAATATCAACGTCTTGTCGTGTATATAGAAATTGTGGGGCAATTCATGCACACTTCCAGACAATGATTGCCAGGTTGCCTCCGTACAACATGTACAACAAATTGCTGGTCTCGTAGGTAAGTTCAAATCCGTAACCCTCTCCTATCGCAACGTGCCAGGGCGATCCAAATTTCTTGTCCAACGTTTCTTTGACCAAGCGTGCTGCCGCCTGTTGAATAGGAAAAGAACGACTAAAACGTGAACACGGGTGCTCATGCCGGCGTTTCACATTAGCTCGTTTGTATTTACTTGTGAGTAACACCACGGTTTCGATTGAATGTTTTAAAATAGACATGTTCGAAATTGTTGACAGAATGATTCAATGCGTTCTGATAAACGTTTGCAGTACAGCGTGCAGCCAAATCTAAGGTTAAGTGTGCTCATTATTGAACCTGGATGAGTATGTTTCACTTCCGACTGAACCAGCTTCAAGTTCGTTTTGCCTAGTGAGCCCACCAAAGATGCAACCTCACGTAGTGCGACATAGTCCTCGTTCGGCTTAAAATACGCCATACCTCAAACAGTACACCGGATATTCCGTATGTTCATAGAATGCATCTGTGGCCAAGCATTGAATGATTTCTTTCTAACTGTTGGTTGGCATTTTATGTCGACACCTGTTAGTTCAGTTATCAGCTCAGCACTATGTGAATTCCTTAAACCTTCGTAGCTAGAGACTGGAGGAGTTTACAATACTGTCGGTTGAATACGTAGCTATGGTTAATAGACGTCCCTATTGAGTTGTGGACTGGATTCTGGCATTATGTGATTTGAAAGGCGTGCTATCCCTAGAACAATCGGTTTATCTAATCAACAAATAACTCGTTCATTTGCCTTAGAAGGTCATAAATATAAAAGGGTCGTCCTCAAGATCATTATCAGCACTTTGTGAATGGTTGAGACTTATGTTCGACTGACATACAACCTTGATAAAAGTGACGAACCTTAGTTAAAAATCTAAAAAAATAAAGCAAAAGGTGAAAATGTCATGTATTCTTTAGGTCCAAAATTAAACGACTGGCATTAAGGTGCTGAAAGCAAACAATCGAGTTTCAGATGAGAGTTAGATAGTTTCCTTATGGTTTCCATTATTTCGCCTCAAGAACAGTCGATATTTTGGTCTCAGCAGAGCTCTAACCAAGTAATTGAATACATGCTCAATTTGTGCAAGCTAGCTTTTGCTCACTAAACATAAACCAGTATCTTTCGAATCATCGGATAAAAACGCAGAGTTGGTGACGCGCTGTGGTTAACGGCGTACATGTATTCACAAAATTTGCAATTCTGTTTAGTCTTGTATAATTCATTTGTGTCCGATTGTAGTAAATATTTCTCTCTAGGACATTCAGTGTTGTTATCATCAGCGGCTGCTCGAACCACAGTACCTTCCGGCCATGCTTGTGGCCGTTTTGAATGAATAAGTGTGTGAAAAGTCAGGTCTTCGGTTGGATTCGAACTGGCGACAGAAACACCAGTCGAAGCCTTGACATTTTACAATTGGATCTCATCTAAAATCATAAATCTGCCAGACTATTCATTATTGGAACAAATATGTTATGTAAATCCCATAGTTTTCAACTTACTTCATTGTCAGAGGAAAATTTTTCGCAAGCGGTGACACAGAGTTCCATGACCTCGGTTTTCATATCCTCCTGCATATCGCTGTGCTGCCATAAAATGATATATTTTAGTTAAGATATTTTTATTGTTTATCGTACAATTCATTTAAAAAGTCCAGTATCTGCGTAAGTTGAATGGGATAGTCAGAATGTACTACATACGATTAGGTTTTGTTTTCACATCCTCGTCACCCACAAACATGGTTAGCTTATAAGCAATTGCTTTTAAGTCATATGTGTAAATCGTCTCCGATCCTGACACGCAAAGTTCGTTGTTGATCGTACATACTGGATACTTTGGGCGGCCAACTTAATGCCATGTGCGACGATCCCAGATTGTGGCTTAGAGAATGTTCCTCAGTGTAGTGACTGATAAAAAAGCGCGTTCCTCCCACAAATAAGCTGTCCTGGACAATGATCGGTAGTATTACAGAAGTGCGACGGATCCACGGTTTAGTTGGAAATATGCATGTACACATGAAGACCATATGCCACCAGTGCTTCGGTGGGAGTACATAGGCTCTCGGTTAGCGTGTGCTCCGTATGGTTTGCGCACACCTTTCTCTGCGAACAATGAATAAGTCTCAGGGAGGATTTACAAATCATCGTCGGACTCACCAGTTCCAACGGAAACGAAAGACGGACTGAACATTCTGAATGGCTTATCTTATTCAAATAACTTGTGAACCAGCTTTCCTGCCGGATGTCGATAGCAAGAAGTAAACGCTTTGACAGCCATATTCGCTGGCTGGGAGTATTTAATGCACCATATCCGTCTTCTTTGGTGAGTCTTCGAACTGCTGATCAGTTTTCACCGCAACCCCGTGCATGTTGTACCTGAACCTCATCCGAAGGGAGTACGAACCTACTTACTGATCTCCAGTTCTCAGTGGCTCGATTTCCAGATAAGATCCCTTCTCTAAGACTGTGGATCAGGTCCTTTAAATCAACTTCTTAATTTAGCCTGTCCGTCCTGGTAGTATCCAGTGCGTACCCAAACCAAGCACTACCCCTTGTTGTGTCTTGTAATTATGACTCATTCCGCCACCAGCTATGTTCAGTTATTACAAACAAATATTCCTCCACTTGTGTATGAGTAGTATGAATGTTGCTGTGAGTCTTGATTTGAATACTGATGAAATGCCGTTGCTTCCTGTTATGCTTCGGATAAAACCTAACACCTAACTTCAGTACTTCTCGATGCGACCACTTTAGCTAACCTATAAAACTACCGAAGGCATTCTCTTTCTGCTTCCTTCGATTGCGTATGCTTTCCTAAGTGATAGCCTTCAGTATGCTTGTACGGATGCGTATATGACAGCAAGCAGACCCAGTCTTTATCTTTGTGCGCCTGGCTATTGATGTTTGCTGCTCCTCGGGCAAACACATTTCCGATAATGGCTGTATAATCCGACTAGCACCTCCTTCAGCTTGTTACAAAAGTTTTAGCTTTGACTCTCCGGAGTCTCGAAGTCTTCATGTTGTTGATAGTCAGCCGTAAATCGTGAGAGTTTGAGGCTCATGCTGAGTAAGCAGTGATAACAAACGTGCCCTGTTTGCTGCTTCTTTATACGTCCCAACGGATCGCGCCTCGAATATAATCATATACTAGTTTTGTCGGCGTCCTCACGATCTTCTTCGTCAAGCAACAGAAGCCGATATTGTGATTCCAGCTGAGAATGTGAATATCCAAGTAGATAGTTTTTCGTCAAGGGAGGTCAGTTTGATTCCGAATGTTCTTGTTCGGCTACTAGTGACGGACTTCTGAGCTTGCGCTCAGGCCGTCGTCTATTTCCCATCAGTACGATCTTTCACTACTCGTAATATTTTTTATCACAGTCGTAAGAACAAATTGTTCTTATCTTAATCAGCTACTGATGACAAGGTTGCTCCTCATACTGGTTACCTTGCCTCATTTCTGACTGATTGTTAAGTTATACTATAGATTGTGTGCACTGCAGCGGTGCCTCTCGCAGCAGGCTTAAGCGGTTATAGTTGAACATGCTTTCCTACCGGGACCTATTAGCCATCTATTAAACCGAACTTACCGGCAGATCATACTCCAGCAGTAGAGTAGGTCAGACGAGCATTAAACACACTTACGGGTGGCCCTCATCGAGCCGGTTCCAGCTGTTATAGATTGACTGTATCACGGTCTGTTCAGTTTCCGTCCATCTCCAAAATATTGTTGGTGTACGTCGGTTAGTGCCGTCTGACAACGATCGTAGAGAAATGCGAGTCATCAAAGTCTCAGGTGACTATTGAAAGTCTACTGACTAGAGCGGGAAGTCTAGATGAAATTGGGTGCTGCTTCCTAAAATTATCAAGTGCCCTTCCACTTTGTCCGAGTCGTCCATTTCAAGCCATCAAGCGTTAGTGAAATGTTTTAAATGAGACCCAGTTTCAAAAATCTGGATTGGAACCAGCAAAAGAAACAGCATGTCCAAGGGCAACAATCGCTTTATCAGCTAAACTTTAAAGCCACGATCATCGGCGGCGTTGGTGGATTCCGTTATGGGCTAACTAAGACATCTTGCTTTGTGTAGTCAATCCTCTGGACCACTTAGTGTATTCCATATGACAGTACGTTGGGTGAGTAACTGGGTCTATTCGTCATCATTATCATCATCATCATCGCGGAAAGCAATACATCAGTGGTTTTCACTGGTGCCCAACTGCACACAACCATGAAAAAAATAACCCCTATTCAGAGTGAGAAGAGAAAAAAATAAAGGAGAGAAACGGATCTAACTAATATATATATATATATATATATATATATATATATATATATATATATATATACGTATAGTACCGCTATACGGTTACTGAATCTAGAGACTCGTGGTCGATTATTTTCACAGGATATTTGTTTCTGATGACTGTCAGCACTTTGTTCATGGTGTGTGGTGGGAGAACTACGTAAATAATAATGACCTACGGAGATATGTATCAAAAAACTAATAGCTTCGCTTAATGTAGTCTTACTTCGTCTGTTCAGATAGTTTACGCGCGTCTTGCGCATGTTTACGCAACACCTATCATATCGTGCCTCGTTTGCACATTTTCAATATGAATTCAATAGCAATACACTGTGCACTCCTTGATTTGTCATGGGGGTATGAGAAAATTGACGTCATTCGGCTTTACCGGCTTTGGTCAAAACATTTCTATACAGTTGGCTGGTATCGATCAGTGAACTGACCCTAGACCGAGGTTAACAGCATCAGGTTAGCTATTTAACAATTGCTTACGGTTTTTACAACCGCGCCCTTTTTTAAGTTCTGTTTGATTTTCGTTAAGTGAAATCATGCCATCACCTCACTTAAATGAAGTGCGTCGTTTTCAGTGCACTTTGAAAACGTAGATTCTGGCGGTGGCTTATACTTCTTTATTTCGAGATTCAGCTGCCGAAAACATACATGACATGTCGAACAAGGTGACTGACTGGGTTGGTTTGCACAGAATACTCTTTTCGCTCTTAAAATACAGTGTTGCTTCAAGACTTGAGCATCCTCATTCCTACCTTCTTTATTGCTTGCAATTTGCCTGAGACTATGGACCCTTTCGAAAATTCGGGTAACACTACCTCATCAACCTGTAATACTGCTGATGAGACACCGTCAAGGAAAGACACGAGTTACTTCTACCGACCTACATCGTGTGTGACATCAAAAAGACGTCCATTTTTCGTTGAAAGGAGAGGTCTATTATGCTTATGTGCGTCCTGTTTTGTTCTATGGTTGGGATACTTGGTCGGTCCGTGGCGGAGATGCCAACGGAATTGCCGTGTTTGACCAACATTGTCTCCTTCATTTAGTCCTCATTAAGTGGACTGGTTGCCTGCCGGCCGAGCGTACCGGACGTATATACTGTAGCTACCGACAGCTGGGCAAAACCACGCGATGACCAAGCAGTAACGTGGTCAGAAAATGTGAAGACACTAAGTGTTCCATTCGGTAGGGTGGCTAGGTGCCACCCGCCCGATTACGGTCTTGGTGATCACGAATCGTTTAATAAGAATGCTATTCAAGATGGTAGTGTGCTGCTGTCGACGAATTACCCGCACTCATACCCTTTTTAAACCTCTCGCCCAGCCTCGTTCTAACTTTATCTTGTTTAACAAGGTCTTTTTTCCCGTGTTACTTTATATCCATGTTGCGAGGATCGCCGTCATAAGTCAGGGTCATAAATGGATGGATGAATTTTATTCCGTGGCAAAATTAAGCTTGTGGTGATTTTCATGTACACTTATGAACATCTCACAGAAACTTATTTCCACATGATTATTTAACTACCTATCTTGCCAAATATCACATAAGAGACGTAACTGAGTGTTTGTAGATGGTTGGTTAGTCGGGACTTAATAAGAACGAGGATATTTACCATAAGATAAGGAACACGAATAGATGACCTTCTCCCGGTAAAATAAAAAACCTAAACATTAATTCAGTTTATCGCATATTACTAAGTGCCAATCTATTCAGAATCGCCATATGACTTCTCTTCATTCCTCACCCTTATACACCACTAAAACACTAGTGTCTGTGTGAGGTACCGACAGTACCCACTGGGGTGTGTTGCGAATATGACTGTCGTGGACCTCTAGTGAGATCACCTTCGACATCCCGTGAATCCGAAACTCACTGTGACATGGGAGTTGCCTCACTAGTATCACTGTGCCCGTTCACATTACATTACGGGTGTAAATTTACTGCAAGCCACTAACATCAAAGTTAGTTTGTCGGCTTGGTTACCGAGGCTTTACTCGTGGCTGTGTTGTGGATTGACGTCATCTTCAATACTGTGGGCTACAATCTCCAGAATAACCATACTTCAGCCACTGCTGTTGAGAACACCGTCCAATCAGTCCGACGCTTGTTTGAATTCCGAAGGTCGACTGGAGTTTCCGTTGATATTCGTTCCTCTTAAAGGCTAGCGTGAGGTTTGCTAAAGGATTTCTCATGTTCACCTCCCTAACACCTTTACCTGTTACACTGAAGTTCGCTTGCTGAACAGTGAGTAAATCATCAAATAAAGTTTGTTTACAGACTCACCGTCTTCTCTTTGCGAAATCCGAATTACGTTAGCATAAAACTGAGGAAACTTGGGGCGTACGAATTAAAGAACAAAGAAGTGGCTTCAAGACAGACCCAATGTCCAAGCTCTGCACTACTTACAAACAAAACAGTCCAATATGATTAGCAGTCCAGTTGGATATTTGAGAAAGGCTAGATATGTAACCATTGATCGTGATAGTCATATTGTGACTCTTTCTGACACGGTTAGTTAGGTGAAGATAATGCTAATTACACATATCAGCCTATTATATACGCTTGTAGTGACCTGGAGATAAACCCGGTCTGCCTGATGTACGACCTGTAAACTTCTTCAAACATTTTTCATTCACATTGCACATAGGATCTTTGTCTGTCTGCTGAATGCGATCACATTTGTTTGTTTACATGCTTGTCGGCCTATATGGACCAATGGCGCTACATACACTCTTCTAGCTTGCTCGACGGTTGGATCCTCAGTCTTTCTAGTTGCTCCCGCGTGTTGGTGTCGTTTAGCACTGATTGAGATCTATTGTAATCAATATACTTTCCGTCTCCTGCAATTGGTATTTTTATTTCGCAGCTGGTAATCGTTACGTATGCCTGGGAAGGCGTTAAGTTAATGCATGTACGCACTAAACGCCAGCCAGAAAGCTTGCGTCTTCTCCGACTAATGAAAGCTCCACTGAAACAGTTAAGATTTCTAAAAGATGGAGAGGAATCAGCTTGCTATTCCGGAGGTTAAGGTGGACAAACCGGCCTAGACAAAAAACCTCTTTTATTGTATCTGAGCTTTTAGTGTATACCTGGGTAATCTAAGCCTCCTTGTGAAGTAAATTGGAATAGGTTTTCTAGTCGTCATCTCTCGCCAAACTGACTAAACAGTTGGACACAACACAAAAAATCGTGCCAAACCCTGCGACTGTAAATTCAACAAGAAAAGTTTGTAACTTGGAAAAGTAGCCCTTGCAAAAATTACGGAGAAGCGCATGAATATTTTCACTGATAGTAGTGTTACCTGTCGATATGGAAATCAGTCCGTTTCTCATATTTGGCTGATTGTTATTTAGTGGAAATTAGTGCAACGGTGTCTCTGCCACTCATTTTCCTTGAAATGGTAGGTCATTTCTTCACCTAATTTTTCAGTTTGCAAGTGGAAAAGTAGAGTTCAAGACCAAAGGAGTGCTGTCCATTTTGAGGAAGAGTAAAACCTTCTGACGTTTTTCGTTCAAATCAATAGGCCTATATAACAACGCATAGGAAGATCTGCCACCTAGTGATGAGATGAAACGTTATATTCCGTCGGTGATTTGGTCGTTCGGGCGGCACCCCGGGGAAAATATATTGGGTTCGAATGGTTTTCGGGTTACTCCTGACAAATTCTTCGTAATTCCAAAACCTATGTTAATTAATCCTAATTCTGGTATTTTTCCCCTGCTCTTTTTTAAATAATTATAAGCAGTGCATGTAATCTGAGAATCAGAATTCATGGGGTCTCCGTAATTATAGACCGACGTCTTCTAACTGTCTTCGCTGCCCCATTATCACTGACAATAAGACGAACTTGCCAAACCTAGTACTTCACAGGGTCGGTCGAATTCCCTTTTGTGAAGTGGTGTTGTGGTACTTACTATCCACTAGTGTGTAAAGTTGATCAGGTGGCAATTTTTCATATCCATCAATGGTACCACCGATGGGCTGGCTATAAATATTATATTTTTATCAGGCCCGCGGCTCACACTAGAAGCCCTAACAACCCTTGGAATGTTTAGTAGAAGGTACTGGAATTTGTCCGTGGGTAGTTTCCGAAGAGATGACTCATCGTGGGGGCTTTGGTGCCCAGAGGTTTTCTGGAAGTCACTGACGTGATCCACTGAGCAAACGAACTTTCAAAATTGAACACCGCCTATGTTTGATCGCAGCCTTTGCATTCAGATAGGCCTTTCAGCTAACCCATTTTAAAATGAAACGCTAGACTTGAGTTTCGCTCTTATTGGAGCCCACTAATAATACTTATTCTTGTCAGAATCGGGATTTGCACTCTGACTCTCCTGCTTGTGAGACTAGCGTGTTAACCACTGCGCCACTGACCCCACATTAGGCATGACCGAATGGTCAACTTCAAACGTTGAACCACAACCTTGCCCGGTCATTTCGAAAGGAGAATGAACAGAATCATTCTGTTTTATCCAATCGATAGCCCCGTGGTCAGGACTCCTCAGTTAGGCTGAGGTTACTGTCTTCATTGAACCAACTGAGCATGGTTCAAACCAGTAGTGAAGGTCCGAGGATCTAGGCCTTTCACTGCTGATGAGCCCTAATAAGAGCGAAACTCAAGTCTAGTGCTCCATTTCGAAGTAGGCTAGTCGAAAGGCTTATCTGAATGTGGAGTTGCGATCAAGTGGGGGTGGTTTTCACTTTCGAAATAACCTAAATCTTCACCGTTGATTCCATCAAATTTGCCAGCAAAACTGTTTACCTTTCTCATCAGCTGTCTTCGTTGTGTTTTTTGTGGGAACCGACAAGCTTAATGATTAATTAAGCATGAATTGGTGGTTTATAGATAAGACAGCTTACTGCGTGATACATTACAAGAATACCTTTAATCTGGATGTTAGAACTGGCACGTTAGGGTGCGAAACAGAGCTAATTGTAGTGGTCTTCACAAACGTTGAGCAACCTTTTGCTCATATCAGAGAGATCCATAATGTCACTACTAATCAGGAAAAACGGTATCTACATAGAGTCCAAGTATGGTAACGCTTGTTTGCTAGCCGATTAATACACTACCTCCTTCACCGAGGAGCTTCCGGACAAAGTTGTTCAATCAAGAACTAAATGTCTAAGCATAGCCGTTTTCCTTCAATATTGATTTGTCTAATAACCTCGTTCCAAAGTTCTCTGAAGAAAATAGCCTCCACCACGTTAGTCGTCTGCGGTTGGTTGGATCTGAATTTGCTGTATGATGTTCATATTGTATGTATTTCGCTAAAGATGGTTTAAATAAAATCAATCAAATATGGGTTGAATGTGGCAGTACATGAAAAGGCGAATATTTCCCACAAATTTACGGAATGAGATGGGAAGTCTTATTAACTACCGTCCGGTTAGTAAACCCACATTTGTGACCTTCTTATAGTAATTAGGAAAGGGTAAGTTAGATGACATCCAGATATCTAAATCTTCCTTTGGGCTTCATAATATCACATTGCTGTGCATAAAACAAATCGTGAGGGCATTATGATAACCCTTACTAAGTGGTATATGTACACACTTACTGTCGGTTAGGGGGAAACTCTAGTCGTCTAACCAGCGCTTAGTCTTACCAAGGTCAACTGAGAATCAATAGTGTTCCAAACTTTAAGACCCTCAGTGCAGAGAATAAAATTTCTGATAGGATTTTTCGGAAAGTCAGTGATGTGAATTAGAAGTAATAGATGTTGCAGCACTGGCCATTGAGCGACTATCGCAGAAATCTAAGTGGAAGATGGAAGGCCATATGCGGTTTCAACTTCCACGGCTTTCTCTTCAATAAAGGAAGTGATCCAGCAAGGAACATCTCCTCCGATCTGTGTTTTAGAAGACCACGTATGACAGAGTCGAATGCATTTACGAAATCGAAGGAGACAGCACCTTGGACTGGATTACTGTTTCTGACCGCCGTCTGGATATTCACAAAGTCCAGCATGTTGGTTAAGTGTGACTCTCTATAAAGGGAGCTCTGCTGATTAGAAGTGAAATAATCACTTCCCAGGGAGTGTCTTGGGATGGCGCGTTTCTAAAAACGTTGCACTATCCTGCATGGAATATAAGCAAAGCTGATTAGTTGATAGTCAGTAGAGGAGTGCTAACCACCCACCTTGAAAATGGGCGATTATTACACGGGTTTAAGTTTGGAGGACCAATGCACTCGGACCTAATCAGTTTGCCTTATTCTGTATCGGATGGGGACCTGTTGAGCTGGGGACCAATCCCTGATATTAAGGGATTGGTCCCCAGCTCAACAGGTCCCCATCCGATACAGAATAAGGCAAACTGATTAGGTCCGAGTGCATTGGTCCTCCAAACTTAAACCCTTTGCTTACAACAAGTGCATTTTGTTTCGTAGCTTTCGTTACTTATTGCACCTTCTACACCTTCATTGTACACATGTACATTTTATGTATGAAACATCTCAGGCATCACACTCCAGTGAGTCTGACTGTGGTCCGACTTTTTCTTAAGGGTTGAATGCTGTTTATTTTTGTCTAGCCCATGTGCGTTTTTACCCTCGGTGCTAACAAAACTAACTTTTCCACTACCAGTTTTGACTATGTTCCTAAGCAGTCAATCTGCTCCGAAGGACAGTGGAATGGAAAACGATTGTTCTGCACTGATTTCCGCCAACCACACCAAGTCTATTGTGTGTCTATCAAATTCCTTAAATACGCTCGCTCATATTACAGTTATTATCGGGTTACATTTAAGATAATGTGGTTGAACTGAACCTTAATATATGGATAGCAAATGCTTATCGAAGAAAGTGTCACACGCGATTTGATATTTTCCTGACACTTATTATTTCTCTAATGTTCTTAAAGCTATTCCGTCAGCAAATTTGCTGCTATACTAGTAAATTCACCCTTTGGTTTTGATCTTTCAGGATAGATGACCAACAAAGACTATTTTAGCCCATTTTCGAAGTTATCTATCCCAGTGATCATTTTTAACGTGTATTTGGAATCTCCTTCTGGCAGTTTCGCCTCAAATTATAGCCTAGCAACGCTTTTAGATGATCTCTAGAAGCGCAAGAGCTGGAAAGATATATATCTACTGGGTGAAACTTACTGGAAGTTTATTCTTTGCTTAGAGTTATTGGCTGCCGAGTGTTATAAATAAGAATGCCTTGGGTTGTCAACATACTCCGTTACTGTACAACGTGACGATTTGGGTAGACTGGAGCAAACAGTTTCGTTTGGCTTTCCTGGAAGCGGTAGTTTGTGGAACCTGGAACTTGAAATCCTTTCAGGTTGGTTTCAGTGGGCGACTGAAGTCGGCTAAGTGAAGAAAATTTTGTGCATGTTTGCCCTATGCCTGGAAACATTTGAGGAGTTGATGCCTAAGTCTGCCGAACACAAGCGGCTATAAATGTTGTGCATTCAGCACACGAAGAAATTGTCGACGGCAGCTGTGTGGGAATATTTTAATGAAGTGGAGTGAAATTTTTCTAGGTTCGACAATTATCAATGCTCATTCTTGATCATGTTTCTCGCCACTAAATAGTAAATGATTAATCCCTGTCAGCAAAATTGTTATGTAACAAATAGTGGGACGTCATAAAGCCGTTGAACTGAGCGTGATATACTATCATTTGTCGGCGGCTAGCGCACAAGCGAGACTTGTATGTGATAACAGTAGTTCATCCAACCACACTGCTGTACGCACAGCACAATAAGTCAGTCTAATGAACAATCTGCAGTCAAACAATAGTTAAGTTGCATGTGGTTGTCTGTCATGATATTGGCATAGAAGCTTGAAGGTCTAGTTGTGCGTCACCTTCAGGTGTAAAAGTTAGTCACTATAATTAAAAGTACGAAATATTGTGCACCGTAATCTTAAATAATATGCTCCATATTACGGTTCATTCGAACCTCAGCGCGTTTGTCTGGGGAACATGTGTATTACTTATGATGAGTGAAAATGAATTATCACTTCACACAATGATCCGCCCACAGCAACTTCCAAGAGACGCCTTGGCAACATAAAACGTATGCATGGCTTTCCAAAAAGGACTTGATGGGTTCTAAACCATCGTCATGTGGCTTAACTTTAGCTAAATATAATGGAATATAATACATAATGTTAACAGCACAAGGGGTTTATTAGACTGTCGTAGACGACAAACATGTTCACCCCTGCCCTTGTTGATGATCTAATGTGCGCTGTACATTCTACGTCGCCCACAGACTGCGACCATGGGATTGTAGCCGAAGTCGGCTCTTTTTATACCGACACGGCCGCAGGCTCTTTGTGAATACCCCATGAAGTTAGCCAAACCTTGGTCCAGACAATTGGGTTAGTTCACATCTATCTCGATGCGTAATAGATAGTCGGAATGCTCACTGCAGAGAGTGTTGTGCTTGAGCAATCGCCTGTAGGTTTTAGACGTGAGTCTGATGTCCTTGGATTGCAACTTACGTTTCTTACATATGTCTAGTATTCCTCATCCTTTGATTTGTGTTATACATATTGACAACCATCCATCTCTATTCGATTTTATAGCATACCCTTGCCAAAGACTTATGACTCATCCAGCCTCCCACGTTGTTTCTTTCATGTTCGTTCATCTCAGTTTTTAACTTGCGACTAGTGCAACGGGAGCAGCTAACTGACATGAATCTACCTGACCGTATCTGATTCCTGCTTCAATCTCAACGACCTGTATTCACAAGAGCTTAATACTAAGCCCAATGCTCTTTCCTCCATTCGTCAACGATATCACTCTCACTGCGCACTGTAATTGCTTGACAATCGAAGGTGATATACAGTTCTGGATCTCGTGCTTGCTTCACTATATGAGGATTCATTTCAGTCAGACCTCGACACACTCTGCAAAAGATCGGTGGAAACTGGTTGTCATTCAACAAAAACAAATGTATAGCTCTGCACGCCCACCAAAGTAGTGGATGAACATACTACATTGTTGATACCCCTCTTCTATCAGTATCGTCAAGGTGCAGTCTCAGGACAGTGACACAGGAGAACTTAGGGGCTTCTCGCAACATATTTATACCGGCACGCAGAGTCAACGGCTTAACGTGCCTAGTAGAAAGAAGTTATGGTCATCAGCATCAGACCTAATTCCTTAGTCCTTTTTTGCAATCTAGTGAGGTTTTGATTGATAATGAATGTGCGCGCTTGTTCATCCCACCTGCTCCAAACCAATAGGTTAATTGAACGAGCTGAAAGGAGGGCTAGCAAAAGAGTTGTGCGATTTCGGGAACCGTCGTATAACTTTAAACTAACGCATCTGTATATGTTCAGCCTTAAGCGCCCTCATCTTTGAGGCGATATAATAAAGGCTGACAAGATTCTATTCAACGAAGCTCTTCCCTGCACTCGTCTGTTGTAACTCAGTGACGAAACTAATCTCATAAGAAACTCTCTCAAGCTTAAGTGGTGGCGCGGGGAACTGTTTTGTAAGAATAACTATCTCTCCGCGGGCTTCCCCCTACAAGAGCTGGAAGGCACTGCAGATTCCGTATAATCACTTAAATGCCTACCCGACAGGTTCCACACAGAGGTACAATCATTAATAGATCAACACTCTTATCAACTGCATTATACAATATCAGGTTTAAATATTAGGCGCATAACAAGTTACGTTCCAAGTGGTTAACGACGCACACATTCTCCCATCAAAACACACTGATAACTTTGTTCTCTTCTTTCGCAAACTACACAGTGGGTTTATTGTGCGCTGTTTGTGTTTGCCCCAGTAGTCCTGTTAGTCTGTCGGAGGTCTGACTGCTGTAGATTTCAATTGTCCTGCGTCTCTTCACATACACTCTATCACTGTCATATTGTCTTATCTCTCTCTCCCACTGCCCACACACTCATGCAAACACTACTATTTCATTACGACTATTTTACCCATATCTATCTCTGAATTGATCAGTGTACTCCTGGCTCTGCGATATCAATATCCTCGAGCATAAAAACTTTGTTCGCTGCTTATGTAGCATGAAAGCAGTATCAGATGGTTGGACCATATACACTCATTTTTTGCTCTTTTTTGCCCACTATTTTGGTAATCCCAAGGTGAAGAAGGTTGACTTTGTAACCAAGGTTTAGTTTGATGCCTTCTTACGTATGTTTACTATTACGCAGACAGGTATATTCATCTATCTTGGTTGGACTACCTCGCTCTGGTTTCGGAAGAAAGCGACCACCAAATATTATGTATCCAGACAGTCATTCAAAGTTCGTAGTAATCCTTCTCTTCTTTTGCCTACACAGGTCACTCTGGCGATCAACTGAAAAAGAAAACACCGAAAATCTATAACGGCCTGGAAATTTCACTAGCCTGCCTGCGGTATGGTGTGTAAAGTGGTCCAAAAATTCATAGCTGCGTATCATATCTAAGATATGAAAAAAGTCTGCATGATATATGCTATCTGATTCTTTGTCTGCAAGCTATGTGATTGTGGCGCGAACCCGAACCACATACACTTGCGGTCAAGACTTTCCTCGATAGTCGGTCTCTATCCTCTTTAGCTAACTTGTGTGTCAGCGCTGTTTATAGCGCCAAACAAACCACATATCTTTCGTCCAATAAATGTTCGGTCTTTAGTCCCAATGACCTTTTCGTAGTTCACGTCTGGTGAACTCGTATCTTGGAAAAATAACTCAGCGACTTTGCATTGCAAATCCATTTCTAAGATAGCACGACTGATAGAGATGCCCTTCTCTGGCCTCCTTGTGCGAATGATCTGGACACCCTACCGGCAAAGCCACTATACTTAGTGCAATATGAAACTGAACACGTATAACTGGTCCCATACGCTCCATGTATGTAACTACCACCGTATACACGGACCACGTTACTAAAGCCAGCATGCCGAATTGAATCACGTCTGAACATACCCTAGTAGCACACTTAGTCGGTTGACCAACTATTGAGTGTCTATTGAGTGACTAACGTTAGTCACTCAACAATTTCACTGGTAAAGCAACTTCGGTTACAGTGTTCGTAAATTTATAAACGAAAAAATGAGAGGAACTTGTATTAAGTGTTGACGACTCATTGGCAGTCAACTTATTTCTGTCTATTCACTCCATGTGACCATTATTTCAACAGGGCGGCTTAAAAACAACCGGCCATTTGCAATTTGGGTTGTGCAGGCGTATTGCGTGAAAAATTACGGACGAAGAGTTTCCGTTCTATTAACGATTATATGGTCGGAGTGAATGATGAAGTAGTTCTGCTATTGATTTCACAATTTACTCTGAAAATGTTCAATATGACAGTAGCAGGCGATCCGTATATTCCCTTTCTGTCTAAGATTAATCCGGTTATAAACGGACTGCATTTTGATGGTCACATAGGTAGCATAGACTAAGAAACGTTTGATTTATTTGATCAGCGTAGTATTGTCGTTGATTTTACTAAAGCATCATATTGTCGTATTTGTAATATCAACTGATATATTCCACTTTCAGTTTGATTCTGAGAAGTCGTATAAACGTCTAAAATATGTGCAAGTTTACTCTGTATTTTGATGGTCACCCGGCTGGCACAAACTAATAAGAATCCGACTTATTTGGTCAGCCTAGTATTCTCATTGATTTTACTGGAGTATCATACTGTCGTATTTGTAATATTAACTGAGATACTGCACTTTCAGTTGGATTCGTAATGTCAGGCGGATGCCAAAATGTCCATTGATGGATACAGTATACATGAAGAACGCGTTCTTCGCGAATTGACCAAAGAGCGAGTAGAAATAACAATCACCGGAAATTACCTGATTCTTTAAAATTGGTGTACAGTTCATGTTCTCTCATTACATAATAGATTGCAATTCCAGTTGTAACAGCATAACCTGAACTGGTTGAACTGTGGTGATAGACGTGCATTCACCTCAAATTTGTTGCACCATAAATGACTTTGTACACCTTGTACAATTTATTGCGCTTGTGACGCACACATAATATGACAATGTGGTCGCAGCCAACGCAACGGCGTAGGCCATAGCTACATGGTCGTAGTCTATGAACGCAGTAAACTGCACAATGGATCATAAGTTTTAACCTGTATTGTTCGGGACGATTAAAATGAATTCCTGCTTATTGTCTCCAAAACAATTTTCATCAGGCCGTTTACTAATGCGGAATGTATGCAGGATGATTGAAAAGGCTGCTGTTGGTTTTGAAAAATTGCACCACTACAAGGCATAATAATATCTGGATGTAGCGGGATATAGCTTAGAAGTTGGCCGATATGAAGGACTCATTAGACCGTTGTAGTCGATATACGTCATTTCAAACCTGTAGCAATATAAGCGATCGCGTGCCATTTGTGCAACTGACTGCACTTACAGACTACAACCATGTAGCTATAGACAACGCCCAACGCACCCATCTATGCGGACTCACTTCCCAGCAAACACATGGCCGACTCCATGGTGTTCGCCAACATCTGGCCAACGCATGGCCACACAGTAGGCGAATCGGATAGGAATAATAACTGGTATTAAACACGCTCATTGTGGTATTCAAACGAGTTTTTAAAAACTTCTAAAATACATTTTCATATTGCTAACTTTCAATCCAAATGGATTCACGATTACAACAATTTTGCACACGTTTGTTTTAATCAGTTCCTCCATCAGACGCGCATTAACAGTTTCACTTGGTTCGTGGGTGGTGAGTTCGGTAGCGTTGCATCGCTTGCGGACTGTGGTCACTCACAGTTTCGTTGAAAGCTTTGTAAATGCGTTAAATTTATTTCGTTATATCACTTTCCGCATTCAGCCTCATTAATATTAGTTTAATTAAAGAAGTTACACGTAATTCGCTAAAAAATTGTATTCCACAGGAAGTGAAATTTACCAAGTTCAATAGAATTTCCTACGTCATTCCGGATATATTCATGGGTGAACCGTTTAATTTATGAAACAACTGTAAGTTCTCTATCAGATGGTCCATATTCATTATTGTTGTATCTTGCTTATTAGCTGAGATATTCCACTTCTAATGCGTGCTAAAAACTTGTTTTTTGTGCAGGAAGTGAAATTTACCAAGTTCAATGGAATTTCCTACGTCATTCCGGATATATTCATGGATGAACCGTCCAATTTCTGAAACAACTGTAAGTTCTCTATCAGATTGTCCATATTCATTATTGTTGTATCTTGCTTATTAGCTGAGATATTCCACTTCTAATGCGTGATAAAAACTTGTTTCTTTTGCAGATATCAAGGCATGGAGTGAATATTAAGCTGTTGCAGATATTTTCAATGAACAGGGTGTTCATTTCCAATTATGGGACCTTCTGTTACCTGGCTGCAATCTTTTTTTAATTAAATTTTTTTCTCGATCGCAATGATTTTTTCAATGTTTTCAAGATTTTTGAAGTTCGTTACTTGGTTGTTGGAGGCAGACGGTAGCTCTAATCGTGGTTGGGTATATTGAACGCTGAGGGAACACTAAGAGAACGGCCGTGCTAATAGGCATTGTAAAATTCAGTAAACAGAGCGCTTTCAAAATTTTTCGCTGGCTGACTGCGAGTCTGGCCAAACCGGAGTCGGACCGACTCCGGTACTTGGTGCAGGCCAGATCCGTTCCGACTGGTTGGCCAGATCCGATCCGACTCCGGGCCAGATCCGGTTTGTTTGCTGGGTTGGGGCTACGAAATCGGATCCCGCAATAGGCTTTCATGAGTAGTAGTTTATGGACTATAGTTAGTAGGCAAACGTTAATCAGAGTAGCTATGCAATTACGAAAAGAGAAACGTTATGCACAAAAAATATCCTGCGAGTCTAACGGTGTTTCAGAACAGTACAAATTTAAAAGCACTGTAAATCGCTTAGTGAAAGCGTACAATCTGTGCAGCTTCTGTAAATTTCACGTACTTTTATCAAGGGATAAGTATAAACTCGTTTGCCCTCATCTATCTTTTTGGGGGCTTGATCGTCCGCCATACCCGTTGCCATTAGTTACCATCTCAAGGTCAGTTTTCATCTCTTTCAATAAACAAATCGTTAGTTCTATTCACATTACTTGTGACACTTGCCATCTATCTCCGGTTTGTTGTACATGTGTAGTGGATCTAAACGCTATGTATAATTCAGGTGCGAATACGAAATCAGAAGTGATGAAAAATGAAAATAACTGACTCGGAGTAGTACGTGAAGGTGCGTCGTTTGAAGTTCCATCACACAGAATGAAGTGTCCAAATGATGCAATCTGTCGTACAATTCCCAAGTAACTTTAGAATTCACAAAGGAGATAAACCCGATGACAGATGAACTTGAAATTGTGCTGAAATAAATGCGGACTCCGTTAGCCGTTAACAATCCCAAAAATCTGTACGCGCGCGACACTGAACGGAGAGAGAAAACACAGGGCTGGCAACCTTGGAAGTGTGATTTTTTATTGTCAATTGAATCAACTCACATGATTTAAACGAGTGTACATGTGAATTTGAAGTAGGTGAAAAATGCGAAAAACAATGAAAATTATGCTGTACAAAACGCTACACCTGTCTGCTTCAGAAAATCTACAGTGCAATACCAAGAGCATGGGCGGGAATTACACATAAAATGCGCGTGATTTAAGGTTTATTCAGGTTGTCGTGTCATTTTCCAACACTCATGTATGTTCGAACATTATAGCAGTATGTCACCTCCAGTCGCTTACTATATAGGTTCAGTTCAGTTCAGTTTCCAGGACAGAGCGGCCTCAGCCAGAGATTGCCCAGTTTCTTGCACCAGTGAGCTTCTGAGGGCGCCCAGTGCTGCGACAATAATGGGAAGAAATTCTTCACTTCCATGAGTTGGTACGTATGAGGGCTACCAGATAAAAGCTGAGGAGTTTAAGCTATCAGTGCTATCAGAACACAGCAAGTCCACAGCCATAATTATCTGTTGATCATAGCTCAAGCTAACTGGACGGAACAGCTACTAAGTTGAATACATGCCACATA
>LUCH01004240.1:4948-54638 GCA_013368495.1 Paragonimus heterotremus | reverse complement strand
CCCACATTTGGTCCGCAGGTGTGTCGGACAGTGCACGTGTAAACGGCCGGCTTGCATGTTACATTATATAGTTTGAATAATATTGATATTACCAAACTTCGTGCTGTGTGTCAGCCCTCTATTCATTAGACGATCACTGCTACGACCAAACGATCGCCAACAAACTGTACATGCATTATATCAACAACATCATCACAAGGAATGCTCTCATGACTGGTGACTTAGTAACAGACGTGCGCAAATTGGATACAGCGGACCTCAGTGGTTCGCTGACAAAGTCAAAGATGTGGTGACTATTTTCTAGTCCTAATAAATTTATACCGTTAAAACACCCAAACGGGAACGGCTGATAATACTGGCTGTTCGTTTGTTCGGAAGATTTTGAGCTGCAAATAAATCTCAAGCGAAATAGGGAATGCAGTATTTTTCAGCGGAGTTTTTTACGCTTTTAGAATGACATTACTTATGGGAAAGTTACATTAATATTTATTCGGAAGTTGAAGCTCTAATGGTTAACCACCAAAAGAAATTTAACTAAACAGAGCTCCTAAAGTTTGATTTATTCACTGAGACATTCAAAAAGAAATCGTTGCTGTACATAGCTGGGAACCAAGTTCAAATCTGTTTTTGAATGACACATTGATAACTTCTAAAACATTGAGTCTTCACTTAACCATTTCATCCAAATAGAGAAGACGTGATACATCAGCGTTTCTTTCTACGCTCACCAATCGCTAACGTAAAACTGGCAACTTTTAAGGATCAGTCAGGCTGAATTATTTTGCAATGTGACAGCTTAAACACTGTTTATGTCAACATATTAAGTAATCACGAAATAGGTCGAAGGAATCTGATTAACAGTGCCCCATAACAGCTTGTACTTTTAGACTGTGATTACATAACGACATCTTGAACAATATGACCGTGCCACCTAACTGAAGGGCTACTAGGATGTGTTTGATGAATTATGGTGTCCAGTGTTTTTAGTTTCACTAAAGTCAGTTAGTCCATTTTTTGACGATGCACTTAAGCAGTTGTCAGGAATTTGGTTAATTTCAAGTTAAACCAAATTCCCGGCTACTCATCAACAATTTAAAATATGGTCTAGCATGTCTAATGATATCAGGGACTTCGACCTGTCTCGGAAGTCCTGAAAGCGGATCTATCGGTTAGAGTAAACAGGACAGTTACTGTGTCCCATATCGAGACGATCAGCCAACTCAAACAATATCCACAGAGTGGCTGGGCGTTCAGATGTGGTAATTCGGTTGTGCCTAATTTGAGGTCAGTGGCACAGTGATCAACACAATTGTCTCAGGAAAGCTTAGCCACTGTTCTGTTGACGAGCTCTAACAAACAGAAACCTCGAGTCTAGTGTTCCTTTCCTAATGGGGCTAACTGGTAAGTCTACTTGGATACAAAGTCCGCGATCAACCGTGGGTGACCCTCAAAGTGAAGTACAGTTGATGACTGCTTAGTAATATGCCTGGTCGCAAACTGATTCGGGTGCTGGTCTGTCTTGTCTAATCAGACGTCATTGTAACTACAATCATTCTGGTATATTATATAGTCGGTTGAACGTATATTCCTGGTACGGGGAGTAAATCCCATGGTGCCCAACAGTTCACAACTGAACAACCGGATAAATGTATTTTGCCAGTAAAATAGTTAACCGTTAATTCTAGTTGCAGAAATATATTTTACCATCCACATCGCGACTTACCAGTTTTGGCGTCTTCTCACTGTGGATATTTACAAATTTCTCGAAATAACTGTTGTCCACCACTGTCTTTTTTAATAAGCCTGTTTTCCTCTCCTATTCTGTTTGGTTGCGTGAAACAAGGTTCATACTAGTTTACATTCGCGAACAACCAGCGCGAAACTAGAAAATTGCAAATGTTGTTTGTTCTATGTAGATTTCGGATAAAAACAGACCGTTACTGATGAGCTCTAATGAGAGCGAAACTCGAGTCTTGTGCTACTTTTCAAAAGGGGTCGACTGGAAAGTCTATGGGAATGCGATACATGCGAACAGTTATGAAAACAGACAGTTATTGATTGGGTTATAGTTCGTTTGTACCCCGTTAGTGTGGATGGACACCGTTCATCCCTGTTTGCCAGTTTGCATTTGGTACGGCCGCAAGCTGGAAATAATGTTTGTAACGCTTCTTGATGCTCACCGTCAGACTGACACTCCATGACTGGTTTTGTCCTTGTTTACACGCATCAGCTATGGATAGTCTGAACGGGAATACAGCCAGTTACCTTTTGCGTTGAGAGTAAACGCTCTTATCCGTTCGACAACCAGTTCCATGAACAGTCGTTTGTTATGGGCGAATTTGTATGTATTTGTGTCACAACTTGCCCTGTTTCATAGCGTCACTCGATATTCCCGAGTCAATATCTTCTTCCTAAATTAAAAACACGCTCAACAGTTCAAAGTTTGACTGTACTTTTCAGAGAACGCAATGGTACTGTCAATTCACGCCATTCTCGTAAAGGCAAACTCTCTTCCCTGTCAGATCTAAATGCAGTACTTTCAGAAGAACACGGTGTCTCGTCGAATCATCTGTTTAAGGTCACTCTGCTGAACAGATCAATTACACACCAGTGGGTATCATACTAAACATCTACAATAACCTACGTTCCTTATTCACATAGGTTTTCTAATCAAAAGGTGCTTATGTTTCGTCCACATCAGGGCCCGCCAGTAGGATACATTCCCTTTACGGCCACGATTTGAACCCTAGTACATATTCTGGTGATGAAAGCGGGTTAACTCCAAATAAGATGCAATCAACTAGTCAAATTAAATAGGTGATTTATTTATACGTCGAGCAGTTTACGGTTATCGTGGAAAAACGTGGACTGGGGGTCTATGTCCGAACTTGCCCAAGTTGCTCATTGCTGAGGCATCTTAACAAAAGAGGAAACCATGAGTGGAAACCTGTCGAAGAGACCGAATGAAAAGTCCATTTGAATGTAAGAACCGTGGTCGAATCTGGGTGATGTTCAAACTGTATCTAACAAAACCACAGTAAGATATTGTAGTAACCACCGAGTTAACAGCCTAAGGAATCGGTGGCATCATTACGTCGAGCAATTGAGAAAACCTGTTCAGTTCCTTTTCCAAACGAACCCCCTGATTTCCCAAGTGTTTTATCCGAGATCGTGTTAGGTATAAAGTCTGAACGGATTTCTTCTGAGTGCACATATTAGGATTATGTAATAGATTCCGGCAAGACAGGATGTCTTGAATCAGCTAGGTAAGTCCAAGGTGAACACAAAATTGGCCGCGTTTCTCTCTTAGTCAGCATAGCAGGGAGGTTGGTGTTTATATATTAATTGGGAAAGACGCTTGGCTGTGTGACCAATGTAACCGACTTCAATTGTTACACTACACTAATACCGTTTACAGGTACACCACTTTAGACGATAGCCACTGGGTCTCAACACTTTCCGCCCTACCCATGTCACATGATCGCGTTCGTCTCTAGTTGAACCTGTAGAATAAGAATGCTGGAGAGGGATATGAACCTGATTTGTTTATCTAATAATCAGCAGGTAGTCTGTTTTTCAACTAATACACATGGGGTCATGAAATTACTGCGCATCTGAGTAGATAAATACTTTGTGCTTTATATGGCCACGCTTGAAATTCTGTTGATTTAACTTATCAATCACCCCAAATTTAAAATGATTGGGCGTAAGCTGGAAGTGAATTGGGCTTGGGGTTGTTGAATGACGATTGGCTTGAATATGGACAAATCAATGTTTCAGACTGAATCTAGCAGAACGTGTGATATAGACTCATAATTTTGGGTGTAAACAGTTGAGTTCAACTAAAAGCCATTCTAAGACAAAGGACTAATGAACCGTACGAACTTCTTATATCGGTTGCTCGAAGGCCAATCGGAGCGTTAGAAATCTTTTTCTAAAACCTTAGAAAGGGATACTCGGAACGCAAAGACATTAAGGCGAGAACAATCATGTACTGATAAAATTAATGGTCAGATTTACAGCCACCAGATTGGGTCCAGTTTTTGAATAGTTAATAAAGATATTTAATGGTTATAATTAGTAGTAACTTTATGTGATACCCTGCTATGAGAAAGTATACTGTTATTGAGAAGATAAGAATGATTTGTAAAAATCGTTGATACTGTGCTTTTTTGGTGAAGGAAAATAAGAAGTTTGGCAGATTTATGATTTTAGATCGGACGCAGTTGTGAAAAATCATTGCTTCGTGTGGGTAACAGAGTCAAAATGTGAAATTTTCGAGCTTCTGGCGTGGTTTCGTAGCTCAGCTGGTACAGCTCTTGCAGTGTTTGGGCACAGTGCCTCTGTCGCTGGTTCGAATCTAGCCGAAATCCTGATTTTTCACAATTGGGTCTCATCTAAAACGTCAATAAAACAACATTACATTCAGCCATGCTAAGTGATACTGATTATATGTAATGTGGTTATGATCTCAGATCTATCGCAATGCAAACCAGCGATTAGATTTTGTATGCTGGTCTGTATTACATGATTAGGGATAAGGTGCACGTGTTGCTAAAAGCAGTGATAAAACGGCCAGTAGGAACCGATTCACCTTGACGATAGAAGATTCGGACCAATGCTATTTAGCAACAGTATTCACATTAGGACAGGAGTGACTCTGTTACACTGCAGCCAAATGAAACATATATAAACATTACTCAAAAATACACATTTAAAGAATGGTATCATCCGTTTTAGACTGGTCTCCCAATGTCGTGGCCGGTTCACATTGCCAAAGTGAAGCTAACATTCTCGTCAGATTTTCGTAAGTATCTTCTTACAGCAATCTTCAGCATCGGGTACACCAGTCTCGGACTATGTCAGAAACTTGCTAAGGAATGATTATCAGTATTAATGAGTTGTTTTTAAGCTACAAAATTGTGTTCAATACTAATCGGTACAAACAGGTTGGACATGATGTGATGAATCAGGTAGGCTGACTCATGCTGAACGGAAACGCAGCGTTACCGAGATAAGCTCACATTGATGACTGGTCACGGCTGACTGCATGGTCCTTTTGTTGCGCCGACCATGATGGCAGTATCTCGTACGAGCTACAGACAACACGATCATTATGTGCGTGTTAGAAGAATTACCAAACCACACCTTTGACGAGGGCTCGTTCAGACGTGTTGAATAGCTGATGAACCTGTGTGGTAAACCAGGGGTATTGTGGTGTACCGAACTTAACTCGGACAGTGTTGCATCGACTGTAAATTTTTTGATACAAGGAAGTAGGTGATCGACTTGTATCCAATAAAAATATGGATACTTATAATGTGTCAAGCTACAGGAACTGGTCAACGCAGTCAATGAGCTTTGGAGTCTGTTGCGATCAGAATGTGAATTGTTAGCCACGTTTCCGATCTATCAAGAAGACAACCAGTTTTGTGATTAGGGAACATGAGTTTGATGATATGCATCTCTTACCATAAGGTATGGGGTTTTTCGAGAACCACTAATTCACTCTAAAAGTTTTCCGTATTACACTCTCACAGCTTGCTATAACAAATTACCGTAATGTCTTGAGGTTATTCCACAAGGATTACATTGAGAATGCCGCACCTGACCTCAAAGACGCAGGAGAAGTTGCAACCGAATCTCAGAGCTAGATCGGGTTAATCTAAATTCAACCAGACACAACATATTAAACTGTTGGCTGATCTCAATAAGTATACTCAGTTTAGCTAACAGTCACTTTTTTAACCACTCTGGTGTGTCAGGCAAACAAACACTATGTACAGGTAAATGGTTGTGTTCATTAAACTGAACGCGTATGCCCTGTTTACGCCACATCTTTCAATTCTTTTCTATCAGTCCGTTTTGGCCCTGACAGTCCACTGGAGTCCGGTGAGTCAGCTCATCCGGTAAAACCGTCAGATTGGGTTAGCAAGTGGTAGTTGCGTTCCAACGCGATGTATTTGCTTCGTTTCAGTGATTCAGTGCAACAAACCTAGTTCGAATATCTCCGTAATTATCCCGCAATTCCAGAAAATCCATTTGACACACCAAAAACTGCCATCAGGTTGAGAAGATTGATGTAGAGACGCTAGAGCGTCTCACAGTCAAGAAAATCTAAACGTGAATTTCCATTTAGTCAAAACTCATTCACAACGCGTATCGTAGCCCAAACCGAGAAGATGGGTGACAGACTGTGCATCATTTCCATTCTGAATTACTAGGCCCGTACAAGGAAATCAGATTTCGAATTCATTAGGGAGTACCCACTACAGACCTACTAACTGGAGCCTAAGGGATGATGACTGTTGCATGAGATACTCATGTAAACTGAAGTTTCTTCAGGCATTTCGGAACGTTTAATTTTGACGTTTCTGGTCATGCTTCTAATGTAAGGTCAGTGAAACTATACGCATCACGGTAAACTTAGACGCGGTAAAAGAGTTATCAAGTTTTTATTTGGATGGGCAGTCAGTTCAGTAGAACGATGTTCACCTCATAACTAAAAGTGCGGAACAACCACTGTGTATGTTTTTTCTATCAAGACTGTGATAAGCTAATATTTGAACGTTCAGAGCTTACACTAACGTACTACTTGGTATCAACGGGTACGCGTCAGCATTGCCTGTGAAAGGAATGTCATATCGTACAGATATGTTTTACTAGGGAACAATGTGAACTGAAACGAACTTTTATCAAATATTGTTCCGTTGTGACTAATTTCTATCTTGTCAAACCGATGGACGATCTGGTGATGGAAAATCTTATTCGTGCTCGCTATGTTCGTAAAAAACTCCGTCCACGTTAAATTTGGTCCATTGGAGCCCTCCAAATGAGATAATGGAACCTGAAAATTGTCCGGGCCATTTTTAAAAAGTCTGCCTCACCTTTCGGATATACAAATATGTATACTTAACGTTAGCAGTAGTGAAGGCACAATGGCTTGAATGATCGTTGATCCTGATATCAAACAGTCAGACAGCAAGTTAGCAATGAAGCATGAATGTTAAACATGGAGAACCAGAGCAAACATAACGCTGGGATGTAGGGAAAAAGGGGAGTTCAAAATCATATGGACACAACCAACTTACTGGCGACGACCCACGACGAGTTACAAGAATGTTTACAATCAGCCATGTGGATGGTTGTGCATTCTCAACCTGACGGTTGGTACCTATCAACCTTGCTGAACTGGGTAGTTACGTAATCGTTTGAACACCCTACAGTTTCTTCAAACTATCTGCAGCCACACTGAATAGCCGGTGGTGCGGTATATGCTGTATGCACGTACTGGTTTGGTTTACATGCTTACCCGTGTATTGCTCTGTCGAATAAATAACCCTTGTGTCATCCGCGTTCTTGGATCACAACACTTGGTCCAATCGACGTCGATTATGCATTTTAATTACTTCGATTATTGATCGTGATATTACAGGTTACTCAAATATGTAGTGATGATCCTTCAAATTGCCCACCCATTTGACCCATTTGATCAAGATTAGCTGGCCGAGTTAATAATTGTTGAACAGTGATAGTTCATACGTAACTCACAATCGAGCTGATCAAATCTCGTCCGTAAAGTAACACCGAGCGCACACACACATTTTATGCCCTTCACTCTACCGACAGTCTTAGCAACTCTGAAAATGTGTTACGTGTTGTTACCATTCTAACATACACCTCGTTAGTCATATTCCATATTGATGAGATTAAATGGTTCAACTAAGTGTAGTGCTCAACAGTGTGAAATGGCATGCCTGCGACAATGAAAACCTGATCAAGGTCAATCCAACCCACTGGTAACACTTTGCATTGTGAGATGTAAAAAGAACACTATAGACAACAACATTAACATTCAGCCATTTCAGTATGTTGTCTGCAGGAACATTAGGTAAATTAACATCATCTGTAAAAACTCATTAGCTGCTAGTTCATTTTCCTTCAAAAACTTCATGTCGTGATTAGCAAACTTTCTCCGTAGTTCCAGAGAAAGAACTGAGTTGAATAGCACTGTCTAACACCAGATGAAACAAGGTACTTTTGAAATAAACTTTTAGAATTACTCATTCTGCGCTCAAAACTGACAAAACATGATGTCCATATCGTGGTTCATCGGAATTTAATTACCATTGAGTAGGCCTCAGTATGCATGTCAACAAACTAGCTAAAAAACTTTGAGTCTAAAATTATCACTTACCAACCAAGCAAAATATGGCGTTGTTTCCATCTGTTACAAAGTGATACGCTCAATACATCTATGGCTAGATTGGAACCATTTTTCTATGTCTTTCGTTCTTTCGCTGTCTCCGTAACTGCCCTATTTTGAGACTCACAAGCACCTTCGACGCGATAGGGATAGACCTAATATCCGTATGACTGTCACATGGTATTCTCGCTGTTGTGACCGAAAAAAGACGTTTGGCCAGAGAATTCATTTATTGAGCAAACTCCTGCATAGCTCATGTCAAAAAGCAAACCACAAACACGTACACTCATCTGCACGTCAGACATACACTCACATACATCGGATGGTAGTACATTGTCATTCTCCTTGACGAAACTTTTGCCATAGTGCGTATACACTATTCCGATAGTCTATTCTTGCCCATCGTCTTCCTGGCGTTCGGAGCTTTCTCTTTTGTTCCAAAATGCTGCCTGTGGGTAACATACTACTCATGAGTAGTATACTACTCACACCGAAACTGCCTGTCATACAACACTCGCACCATGTTATAGACAGAAATATCTGTTCATGGCCATCAACTGCCGTCCACCACTTCAGTCTCCTACGTGGAGAGAAGAACTTCGGCCAGCTCAGATAGTACGTCGTCATCATCATCCGTGAATAAGGGTCCGGATTAGAAACCACTTCCGTTTGCCACACACGATTTTCGGGAATGTTGTGACTAACCATATATCTTCCATCGTCCACGGCTGGATAAACAGGCACAGACCAGTTGGACTGTTTGTCAGGTGCTCAGCCCACCTACCAAAGCACTTCTGAAATTCACAACTATGTAGGCCAACTATTTCACACGTTGCCTTGCTAACACTCTGTAGACAGCCCGTATCATCAGGAATCATGAAGAACGGCGTTCGAGTATTCCATTTTAAAAATATCTTTTCTATCGTTTCAGCTTACTCGACAAAGTAAAGTTGACGCTTTTTACGCAAGCTTCCCGTAGCCTTTCTTTCGAACCACGAAGATCTTTGCGGTTTCCGAAGAACAACCGATCTCCGTCCATATGCTTCATCGAATAAGCAGAAATTCTAATTCTATCGCTTCTGCTGTTTTTGGAACAGATATTTGTACAACAGGTTCACGCAGCTGTCGGAATTTGACCCCGGCGCTCGTCTGGATCACCCCAGTACTGTAACTCAGATAATTCAAATGTTGGTGCATTCTGAAGCATATTTCGTGTTCCCTGGCTGCTCAGTTTCCAGCTAAACGCTACGTTAGCAATCAAACGATCACCGACAAAAATCTCAGGTAACGTGAGTGCGCAAATGTGGTTACTCCAAAATAAAAGACATCTATTAATAGAATGGCGCCATCGATAGTTGACGGTGATGTGCTCAATTTACGTCCATGTTCGAGTTGTACAGAGTGGCCTCCAAATAGCGCATTGTCGTCGTTTGCATTGAACCACCCGACTCAATGTGTGGAGACTGTGATATGTATATAATTCTAAGAATCGATCGGCAATGTCAGTAGGTCGCACCCGGACACTGGACATCACTTTATCAATTGTCTCGTGAAGCAGGACGACCAACCTGGACGTTCATATCACCAGCAAGCAGCGATGGTAAAAATCTTCCTAACAGCATCTGGACAGCTGGTCGTTGGAGCGAGTGAAAACATGACAGATAAACTTTTTCATAGTCGGTGTCGTTAGCTTTTGATAAAAGTAGTAAGTCTGATGGTACGAAAGCGACCATTTACCGTGATCTGTTCGAACAAGCTTCATTCTGCTTATGAGCTCAGTAGGATGTGTACTTCAGGTTGGCCACGAGTTATGGTTTTACTGTCACCTGAGACCTTGAGAAAGAGTCAGTGATCTGGAACATTATCCTATTGTGAATTCAAATGAATGACAACTGTAGTATCATAAAGACGTGTTTTGAAAACACAAGAAATTCAGTTCCACAATAGCTTACTGAACTGTTTGTCGAGTGGTAGGAAAAGTAAAAGATCCAATGTTGAGATGAAAATTAGAAACAGAGTAGAGAGAAAGTGAAAAACAAATGGACTGGTCTGTCGGAATAGCGATACGTTTGGATACTTCCTACTCACACACAATATGGAAGAGGGGTGATTTGAAGATCTTACTCGGAGTCTCCAGTTCAAAATCCTAACCTACAATGCAACAGGACATTGTATTTTTATGATGGAAACTCAGCGGAATGAATGGTTCATAGATCTGAATAGCTTTGCAGCGTTGGCTAGCTTAGTCTTAGGTTCAATGAATGGGTTACTGATACTTTATTCACATTGCTATCGCACTCAATAGAGTCATGCAAAACCAAATCAGGTTTCTAGAGTGCACTGAAAGGTCTGCGGTCGTATAGATTACTGTGTCGACGGTCAGATGAACCTTCGGGTAGTTGGAGTGTTTTATGCTTGAGATTAATAGTTCTAACTCTATTTTTTATTCCACATATAGTAGTGTCGCGATTACAATAGTGGTTCTGCTGTGTTTGGTCAGCTGATCGTGCCTTATTATCAAAACACCCTTACAGAATCGTTAATGCTTTAAACAGTCAAGGGAGCGCAACTGCTTCCCGTTTGACTGCTTCTCATTACCGACCGGAGGAAGCGAAGTGCTAGTCAGTATAGTTCTTAGCCTCAATCCAGTAATTAAACTGAACCATCACGGCATGGTCACCGAACAAGTTGACATCAAGTTCAAAGTCTTATCAACAACCATTTTGCTAGTTGCTCATTTATAACACATACAGAGTAACACTCTTCGATTCAATTTGTCGCCATAGTGGTTTATGATCTCCGCGTATCATTCGGAAAAATCGCAAGTAAAATAACACCTAGTAGGCATAATACTCCCTACTTGTCTTAACGATCGAACGAACGCGATCGATTTGTAAGAAATTCAACACAACCGAGATTTCTTAGTCCATTCTGAAGCAAGCGAATCCCACTACTTTAGCTTTTCACTAGAGGAAACAAGTTTGTGGATCAGCTGACACCCGGTTTTATCGATCATGTGCGCTATCATGTTAAGCAAACCAGAGACGTTCAGTAGGAGTGGTCTTTTTAAACGGAATCGAGGGCAGTGTGGACAATACTGTATCGACCGGAACCCAGTGTGTAACAGTTTTACAAAAACTGTAACCGTTAAATTTAGTAGTTCAAATGAGAATGCATAAATTCTGACGTCAACTAACATTCCTTTCCACAGACTGCTTACAGTCGTAAATGGGAAGAATTGTGAGCGGACTGATTAGTTCATGTTAACGTTACTAATTCAATAACAACCTTGAATGTTATTTAATTCCGCCAACTTGAACACTCACTGCTAAACACTAATACATCAAATTCATAGCGCGGCTGTTATCATTTCCCGTTCAAAAAACACAGTAACTCTACAGACTGAATACACTCTGACGAAAAACCAAAATGTCTCCGGTGTAAAGAAGCTACTAATGTAGGTTGGTCGGTTTAGATTAAATTTGCAGAAAACTAGAACCAATGCAGTCGTCTGAAAACAAACATTATGAACTCAATACAATGTAGGTTGGCACGTCGTCTTGCCAGAATTCCAAATGTGCTGAGGTGAACATTGTGGGTACACAATACCACAAGTTCTTTTGAGTAAATAAGCGACTTGAACTGGCTGATGAAGCGCTCTGTCCTTCAATCGTTCAGCGACTGTTCATGGCCGTCTCGTCACACCAAACGAGAGATTAAATCCATGATTCCGTGTGAACCACTCCGACTACACTGCCCCTTATAACGAAGAAAACTTTATTATTGTGTGATGAAACTACCGACTTTCAATTACCCAGTAACTCACATTGCCAAATGGATAAGATAGCCATGGACAGTCCATTAAAACAACTCTTAGATTACCTTTTTCTGTCAAAAACTGAATAGAACATCACAAGCTTATCATATTACAAACCCTATTTTGACAACATGTCAGTATCCAGTAGATCTAGACAACTTAGTGCATCATTGAAATATGCTATTTTAACCCAGAGGTTATGTGTGATTTTAAGGCGATTGATTGCCTGCTGCTTCAAGGCAAACTGGTGAAATTTGGGGACTTTAGGCTCATTAAAAGGCTGTCCATGGGAAGTGGACGGTAATCCGTCAATGCTGGATCAGTTATGAGTGATTGCAACCTCATATTCAACAAAATTCCCGACTACACATCTTTGATTGGTTATCTACCCCCCTCGTTTGTTACAGAAGCATCGATTAACAATATTTCAACCGTGGCACCGATGTTTCAATACGAAATGTGCGCATTGTTTTCTGGCTGTTTTACTCAATATTTCGAAGGGAACACCTACACCAGTTTTTATTTCTGAATGAAGCTAACCATCCAGATTACAAAAAGATGAGAACAGCATTGACTATATTTTGATAAACGATGTCAAGTTAGAACGAAACTGGCCACTATGGGGGCACAGTAAACGTCAGGATGCACAAAATGAAACCGTAACTTTCTTCAAACTCCTGTTCTGTGTACTAATAATCGGAAAATGGGTCGCATCCATCAGATTAACACGTTGGAACGCTTAAGAATTCTAAAATTTGTCACGGAAACACAATGCGCTGAACACTGACAAATTGGGGGTTCACTACTGGGATGATTACGGCACACCTGTATCAAAATCTGTTCGAGCTACCACTGTTGAAAGGAAGAAGACATCGGTTGTACGGTTCAAACAGTCAGTGTCATGTGGCAATCGAAGGGTCAGTTGACATATCCGGTCTGTGTTCTTCTAAGGTTAGGGAATGGATCACGATAGCTACAAAGTCAATGAGCAAAGTCTTTAGGTGAACGGGATTAGATTAATTGAACACACATTCGAATGGTTTTAGTCAAGAAATCTTCCGCTGGAGGTCCTCGAGCACAGTCTTATTTCTTAAATACACGACAGTTAGAATGTTTCAACACTGATGAGCAACCACTTTTAGAACTTCCTAGTCTTTTCCCATATGTAAATAACTAGTCGAGACTATAACCGGAATCGCCTCAACTACTGTCAACAAAACTGTTTTTATTTTACAAACAAGCTGTCTTCATTACAACATTTTGTTTCCCTCAAATTAAAAAGTCCCAGTTTCTACAGTCTTTTTCTCTCCGTACACTTCTACTGCTTCGTTTAGAAATATGGTTACATTGACCTCTCCACCGTAATGTCACCCTGACGGTTTGGCCAATATTATCTGACACAATCCAACAGTGAAGTGATCGAGTCATGGAACTATGCTTACTAAAGCAACCAGTTGGTTCGAAGCACTCTATCAACGTAAACAACGCTTTCCGATCCTTACACTACAGAAAAGTTACGCAATCCAGGATAGTAAAATATCCGATCCAAGCCATTGCTCAGACTTTTAGGATTTGCTTGTATAGTCCACGTGTGCCCACAAAGATTTATCCCCAGAGCTTGAAATTATTATGGCCCGCTTCTCCTACGTAATGTTATAACGACCGAAACTGTTAATATAGAACAGCGGAAATGTGCAGTCGACCTACCTAGTTAAGTAGCACTGCTTTAGTGTATCCAAATTAGAAAATGCCACCTTCTTGCTTAACATAATTTTGTCCTAATGTTCTGCAACCTGAAGAGTTTGGTATCCGAAATAGTAGTACATAGCCAACGTAATTACATCGAATGGTCCATTTGAAGAAAACAAAAAATTATTATGAAAATTCTTAGATTCATGATAGATGCTTCGAAGTGCGATTTAATGTCAGGTTTCATGCTTTCCACTTGATCACACATTTTTGCACCTAAGACATAGTATGTATACACAAGCTTTCACACAGAAAGGGTCTGCGGAATAACAGTAGTGTGGTTCACCATAGTCTTCTGTGTGCATCTGCAACTCGGTTTACGGGTTGAGGACTCGATAAAATAACACGAAACTCACTTCATCAAATGCATGTGTATCTAGCAGCACAGACACTCAAAAGCCAGTAAGTACGTCAATCAACGTGTTATCCAGATGTTGGACGACCGCTGCTGCCGATTAGCCGATTTTCAGGACCTTCGTCTATGCAATGCTCCTCCACGGTCACGGTATTTCGGAACACGAAAATCGATTGTTTTTGAAGAAGATGTCGCCTGTATTCCAATTTTATAAGAACAGGAAACGCACAATGGCGTACTCCTTTATCGTCTTATTTTGTTTTGATAGCATGGCTCGGGTTGTTTGTCACTTCACTGCCGCATCTTTTCAGTATGCAGACAAACCAACATAAAGATTGACAAAGTCTAGCAGCAAGTCCGCATTTTTTAGAAACAAATAAGCTCGATTTTTTTGTAAACTTGAACCACTTCTACTGAAGGATTCTGTTCTTAACTGATTTGTTTTTCTTGGCTGTTTTTGGTTCTTTCAAGAAGAAGAATATAAACAACAAAAGAGCCGAACAAACATGTCGCGTGTCAATGTCATGTACCCATTTTTTCATAATAACGAGACCATCTCAAAGCCAAATCCTTTTAACTCGTCTAGTAAACATTTTGTTTTATCTTATATTATCTTATCTTATAATTGTAAACAAGAAAACCAACTGGCTTGTATGTAAAATCTACCTTTTGTTCCGAACGTTTGTATTCTATCGACGTATGTTTTCTTTCTCTAGCAGACACCCATTACTTATATTCTCTCGACCCTCAGGTGAGCGTCACTCATTTAAAACTCTAGTTTGAAGTTCACCAAATAGCAGACATTACAGAAGATAACGGGATCCAAGTTAGGCCTTAGGACCGACTAAATATCAACTGATCATTGACTTTTCGGGTCACCTGGTCCTTGTGAGTCGATATTAAACAACCATTCGTGCAGTAAACCCCATACTCTTTTTTCCCACTTGGTCCACAATGGCCGGATTTGGTCTGCAACCCACAGATTTCACGAAGTTGACAGTAGCAAGAGAAACATCTATATACGTCGGCCGACATTACATATATTGTGACGTGCAGTCGAAACCAGCAAGCACACACGGATTGAATTTGAATTGTGTAACATGGCGTGCTGTTGTATTGTCGCCGCCGTTTTAGTTTTCAGATGAGACCCAACTGTGAAAAGTCAGGGCTTCAGCTGGATTCGAACCATCGACAGTTTTCGTTGGTGTAAGTCGTCTACATAGCTTACTGGGCCTTTGGCTCATGTTTATGTTGTTTCCTTTTGAAGGACTGTTCTTGGAACTTCTACTTCGGAAGAACGCTGTCCCTCAGTGTCTCTACGTTGCTTTAAAGTTGGTCCGTAAAGGTAACGAACAATTACAGTAAAAACGTCCGGCTTGTAGGTTACGGTATATATATATATATATATACCATAGTGATGTTAGCCATGGGGGTACTTTTTTGGTAGAGTTTAAACCGTTTCTTGGAAAAGCGGTCACTGCAGGGGAGTGATCCTTATGAGCGGATAGGCCAGTTGAATAAAAACCCGAAAGAAGTATATTAAAAAGCGTTGTGTTCTTTCACTCTTTCTATTTTTTTCACGATTAATGTGTTGTTTCCCAGGGTAGTGCAACAGGCATGTTCAAATATTTCGGGTAGCTAGTACAAACAATTCGATACTAATGTATGCGTGTTCACGAGTGTTTGAAACGACGATAATCAGAAGCACCTGAACAGGGAGCACACGATTCGAAGACCGTCACCGATACATGAACCAGTCAGAGCTGTATTTGTCTATCACGAACGAAGTTAGGTAGATTTTAACAGCGGTGCGTTGTATAATTTTAGCAGGATCTCTGAAATTATCTCAAATGTGCAGACGACATACGAAGGAAATAGATGAGAGCCATAAGTAGGTTGTTAGTAAGCTTAATAAACCCAATTCCAAACTATGGCTGGTATGGCTGCTTTTTCAAAACCAGACATAATTTTAAGTGCACGAACCTTTGAAGTAAAGGATCAGCATTCTATATATTTCAAATACACTGAAGACGTTCGTGAATTACCACTGGTAGAATCACGATAAATCTTCCTGCAACACTTAAATGACATATACCAGCAAATCTTTCAATGTTTACAAGGGACGGATCCACAGTAACGCAAACGGTAAGATAACAACCCCTTGGACATAAATGCTTTGAAATTTACAAGTGATATTAAGAGATTTCAAGATGATTTAATATTTCCACGGAAGTAAATTTGAGAAAGGGATTTTGGGCAGTGTCACAAAACAGTATAGTTCATAACTTACGTATATGAGAAGATGTACTGTGTCTACTGTCAATCTGGGCCAGCTAAAAAACGAGACGGGGTCCTCAACATGTCTTGCATTGCGCTCCAAATGTCATTTAGAGGAGAGGATTATTAAGACACATTGTAAGAAAAGCCATTAAAAACAAACCACTTGAATAAGAAAAACTCAATTAACTTCTAGTGTTATTTTTTTTACAAAGGTGGTAAACACAGTAATTCGGAAATGTAATTACTGTGCGGTAAGATGCGTCGTTACCACACAGTGTTCTTGATCTACGGTAAACATTCTTAGAAAACAGGTAATTTTACATTCTGAGAGATGTATCTGTTATGAGGGTAGGACAGTTACTTCTTTCAATATTCCAATCCTGTATTGGAAGAAACAAAAAGTTTAGGTTCAATCGATACCACATCGTTATCTTTAAATCGCTGAACGATGTGTGGACACATCGGATCCCAAAAGTCAGAACAAGTTGGATCGGTCACTACATTGCTACTAACAGCGTAATAAATGAAGTAAATTTCGCGGCAAATCTCATTTGTTCACATTCACAGGGATTACGGTGACAATAAGTATCCAATGAGCTGCGCGGATCATGGAAGGAAAGTGATAAAGAACCTTCGGTTAAGGTTGGCAAGCGAGTTGGAAACCAGCAAATCAACGTCCCTGGACGGTACGTTTATATGGAGTACAGTTGTCCTAACCAGGCATTAGAAAACGACACAGTTGAATGAGGATGGATGAAAAAAGATCGGGAGATATTTGCATAGGCCGTCAGGAAGAAGCGCCAAAGAAAGTACACAGCTTCAAAACCGGCTGGCTAGGAAGTGTTTGGGAATGCAACATCTGCGACCATTTATGAGTGGTGTTCAGTCTATACATGATAAAGTCTCCTACTATTCACCATTAATGAGAAATATCGCTCAGCAAGTTATTGAGCTTCGTGACCTCAACTCGAAGAAGAGTCCTAGTCGAGGGGTCATCGATTGGAGTTTACAAGATAATTACTATGTTTCCTCTCGAAGTGATCCAGAAACCTCAGCATTAATCACCGGTGAATGTGGCTGTGCGTTTACATAAGACGATTCAGTCCTGCTTAATGTGAAGACAGTGGTGCATTGGTCACTAAGGTTATCTCATGAAAGCGTGATCAGAGTTCTAGTCTTGGCCATGGCAAAAAGATGCACTATTAAGGAGCTCTAATATGAGCGAAACTTGAATCCAGTGTTCGTTTTTAAAAGAGGCTGGCTGAACAGTCTACGGGAATGCCACAGCTGCAAGCAATCTTAAGTGAATTAACCAAAATCTCTTACTGTTCACCAGTAGAGGACACATTGTTTTGACTTGAAAGGTAATTCTGACGAGCGTAACAAACAGTGTTTAGACTAGGAAGGTCAACAAAAGACTTATGTTAACTGTGGAAGGTCACCATGGGAGCTGAGGAGGAAATTACGCCATCAGAAGAAAAACACAAAAATGGAACTATCAGTGGGACTTTGCATCCAGGTACCGGAATCCATGACCTACCGAAGCGCGCCTTCTAGAGAATTCGCACCATGGGAATTGGTTTGCACAGGATAGGGTTGTAATTGGACTGAATTACTTCAAACACTATTATTGAATATCTTAATTTACGGTGGTTCATCATTACGTACTGGTCAGAGCAAGTGGTAAACAAAAACCATTTGATAATGGTCTTTGTGTTGCAGATCCTCCAGTACTTCGAGCTAGTGACAACAGTCCAAATAAGATGCAGCAGTAGTTGAATGCGGTTGTCTAATCTGCTGACTGTATGACGTTTACATCGGTAGAGTTCTGTAAAATGGCAGGGCTATTCACTAAATATGTAGCGTCCCCACTAAAAACTCATCTTCCCACATGGTGTTTCTCGTTGGTCGGTGTATTTTACTTTCATTACAGTAGACTGTTTGACTTGAACTAACACGAACTAAAATGTTGAAATGAATTTATTTTGAAGTTTTTAAAAAATTCGACTTAATAAATTTTGATCAACCGGTTCATCTGCTCATTTGTAAACTCAGTTACAACAAAGGAGCTCAATGATATAAAACCCTATAAGTTGAAACAAATGGTTGCGGAAAATACAAGTCAATCACATCGCGGTATCCCCAGTTGGTGCAAGATTTCTCCGGAGTGTCATCGGAGCAAGTCTTCTGTTTTTGTCGTAGGAAACAGGGCACGTTGAACACATTGAAGAACAGGCTACCAACACGGTTGGCTGTTTCAGTTCCCGCATTCTCAAGACATACAAGGAACCTGTAATTTAATATATATGTTACAAACTGTAAAATATATGTATATACCTGAATACAAAGATGATTACTTACAGATTCGAGGGATATTGGGTACAAAAAATGTACAAGTGGCAAAGAGTATGTGGTGAAATTTAAGGTTTTGGTGGACTATCTGTTTTTGGTAATAGTCGTCTGCCGTACGTTGACCATGGTTGTTATCAAAACCACATGAGAGAACATAAGAATTGACGACAGGTGTTACAGACAGATAGTCTCCCTCTAGGCGAAATAATTTGATGTCAAGACCCACACATGACGATCTGACTCCAACCACGTAACATCTTTTTCGCGTTACCTAAGTGTGGACAAGAAAACTAACCCAGATTACATTATTGTTGACATTCGTTACGTCTGGTACGCTTCCCCGCTGGGGATGAAAGAATGAACGTGCTACTGATTTGAGTCATTCAAAGACATAGCGGCTAGCCGTAGTCAGTGGTTAGAGTGTTGCCATCACTGTCGTTGTGGTCTTCTTTAGCTGCTATCGTGAACACTTCTGTTCAAAATGAACCTTTGATTGAACAACGACACAGCTTTCAAAGTCAATGGCAGTGTAACCTGGTGAAATGATTTTGTTTTTAACGACCGCACCAAGCCTTTTACTTTTCATCTGTTTGTTCGATTTCAGTTAGATGGATTTGTTTAATGATCTGGAACTTGCACCCAGTCTGCTGTCAGACCACAAAATGTATGCTGTACTGCTTGTTTGACTAGACAATTTTTACCAGATACCGATACAGAATATGCTGACAGTATTGGTGCTGGGACATCCGTTGTAGAATATGTAGCAATAGAACAAATTAGAGAATACAGTAATGTGTACGCATCCTGAAATTCCACTGTGTCGTTAATCATACATAGTAGTAGTGCGGTCAACATTTTTTCGTTTTTTTTCTGACAGTCAGTGAGAATGATTCTCCTATTTGTTTGATGAGCTCACAGCCAACTTCATCCTCCAGCCTTATGGGTTCTTTCTCTGATACTTGTCATTATGTGATAAATTTATTGCTAAGTTTGTCTTGAAAACACTGTAATCAACTAAGTTAGATGCACATGACCTTTCTTCTGATCAGCATAGCTGATTAAAGAAATTGTGTTCAAGAGATTGAGACTCAGTATGGCCGCATATTGTGGATCACTGTTTTTCCGGGAGATCAAAATATCTGTTCACAGCAATACATAGAAATACTTGCTTCCGAAGGACACAATAGTTTGCATGATAAACCAGTAGAATGCAGAAGTTCGAATATAATTGTAGAACAGTTTTATCTCGGATGTGTTTTGCTTATATGCCATGTTTTTTGCTCGGGAACCTAAAGGAGGCCTACTGTTATCGGTACAATTATCAATCGGAACGTTTCAGTCGGATGTTTGGCTCAATTTCTGAGGATCTTCTTTTGTTTCAAATTGATCGCATAAAACAGTTGCTGTAACGGTTATGAACACCCATGAATCGAATGTCATCTTAGATGTATGAATGTGATTCGTTTTTGATTAGGTAGAAACTGTCCAGGAGCTGTATCATACGGAGATACTTTTAGTAACTTCAGCAGGACGATTGTTAATGAAACCGGATGCGCTCATCCAGAGATGCATTGACGATACACATTTAGTGAATTTATCATGGCTTAATTCAGGCAAGAGGCAGAGTTTACATTCTCACTCCGCTGATGAAAGCCCACTGTAACTATGTTTAGTGAAACGTAAATTGACCCAGGCCTCAACACGCATTGATTCGTCGCACGCGGTTGTTGAACCACGGTGAGCATTTCGTTGGCAAAAGATTCTAACACTGAGTTTCACTACTATAAATTAAACGTTAGCGTGAATGTATATTCATATTTAACGAAGCAAACTGTGTCATGAAACTGTAATATGATTATTTTTTTCAGAATACCCACTTTTCAGTTGTGTTTACAATCACATAAATTTTGCTAGTATTCACAAAGTACGTTACTGAAAAAAACGGTGTTCAATAGAAGTGATGTAGTAAATTTTTGTGCCTTCTGATCTGTTCGTTTTGCTGCTATTTGTATAGACTGGTCAATTATTCTGACATTTTGCGTTCAGAACAGTAAGCAAGTGCAACACAAACACGATTCAGTTTGAGTCACAAATGCGATAAATACAAAACGGAATATTTGCTGCTCCAAGTCTAGATTAAAATCCTACGACTGTCTCCTTTTATACTAATTTAAGAAACAACCTACTTGGTTATTACATTCAGACAATCACCACTTGTTAACTAAACGAAACAGGGATTAGACAAAAAACCATCTGGTGACAATCAAAAAAGGTAGTCCTTACGTTTGGTTCTCAGTATATGTTTCAATTCCATCTTGTTAGTTCACTTTGGATATGTTCAGTAGTTTGAGAATCTGTGTTTACCAGTTTTCAAGAAAAATAGTAAGTCACAGTGGAAAGTGAGCAAGTTAATTCTCAACTAAATTTCCTCTGAAGTCCGAGAGATCGGTTCCACTCGTTCCAGCGTTCAACAGTGCTACACTACTCTGGTGACTGATGTTCGAAACAGTTGGATGGCGGTATGTGTATACTTGTTAGCTTTGCCATGTTGGTTCACCATACCTTTAGAATACTGTTACAAGTGGACGCCGAAGTTTTTAATGTATGCCAGACTGTATGTAGTACAGTGTGCCTGATTCACTATCCCGTTTTCTGCCTGCAGTTGGTTAGGCACCCGTAACCGGCTAGATTTCAGTTATTGACGTTTAACACTAAGAAGAAGGCTTGTAAGGGTAATCAGAAATCACTAGATTGGATGTTAGCATGTGTAGTCGAAATTCATCACTCCCGGTTTGGTATTAATGCCCACACGTGTGGTATATGTACGATTTTTACGACATTCATGTTACGCTTGACATGACTGAGATATAACAACTGGACAGTTAGACTGCCACAGAAAGTGGGAGATGTGTGTAATTTACTTGTGAATATTGGGATCATTGGAGATAGGGGTTCATCACCTCACAGGATCGAGTGTTCTTATGTACTTTTACACATTGATCAATCCTTCATTTTATTCTGGACACCAGAACAAATATATCCGTATAAAATTTATGGAGATAAACATGCATATATTTGTAGATATTTGTTACTTACTCGTCGTCGCACTGACAATTGGAAATTGTCACCGGAGATGGGTTGTAATAACCCCATTTGGTTGTCAAACTGGGGATATTTTCGAAACATGTATCATGCTTCTGACAACACATATCGGTTTCCAGTTCATCCCCGAACATTCGATCTCGCGTGGCTTCGTTGCCTGTAGAGATGTGTGCGAGTGGTTATGCAGTTGACGTTACTATCAAGACCAGTCTGACATTGGTATTAATCATAACTGTAGCACGTGTTACGTTATTCACTCTCGTTTAACGCGTACTATTTTTGATCAACTTGATTGTTGTTTATTCTGTTGATATTGTTACCGAAAATGTGTGCCTTGCTTAGACCAGGTTGTACCATATGTCCACTCAAGCTAGAACGATCACGTGATGATAAGTGACACAAAGTGACGATGGCGTGACATGGACTCCTGAACTAGTTTTCGATGTCCTTGAGATAATCAAGCTAATGTAAGTACTTACCTGATAAACATCGCAAGCACTGTATTAAGTTCTGTACGGTTACATCCTCGAGACTTGATGAATGGCAAAAACTATCGGCGCAATGGTGAAATAAAAATGCCAGTGAAAAATACAACCAATAACGAAATCTGTTGAAAAGTTGATTGGATATCACGCCCATACAATTCACACAATGAAGGCCAACTTTCTTAGTGCGCAACAATTTCGGACTCACCTTAATCAATTCAGACACTCCCAACTACAATTACATGTTTTTCTATTAAGGCTTTTTGTCCCAGACTCTGTGAGTGAAATGAATCGATCATTGGTCTGCCTTTTACGCATTAGTCTGCTCATACCAAATCAATATACAGCGAATCAAAAATACCATTAAGACTTAAGTTAATCATCAAACGACACTGGTCATTTTAATGCTGAATTGTACTAATAGTGAAAAATAAATTTTAACGTGAAAGTTGCATTGAAATAGTACAATTCCTTAGCATTTAACAAGCGGAACTAAGACGATTCCCGAAACTATGAGGATCCTTATTACAAAATGGGAGTTAGCCAAGGTAGTTCCTTAGCCCTAACGGAACGTTTCTAGGTACGGATGATTTAGTTGTGCATACGTATCTCAATGGTTTCAGTGATGGAAAGAATCTGTCACCCCAATATCTTCGACTGGGTGGCATTCACTTGTAGATTGAGCGAAATACCTGTACCACGTTGACGGGGTGATTGGAATTCCTCAGAAATTATGGAATGGAGCCGCTGAGTGAGTCGGTTTTTTGGTGTTCACAAACATGGTCGTGTGGCTAACTTAACTGATCCCACAGGGACAAGTGAATGAGTGTACACACAAGAGGGTTGCAGAAACAGATACTTCATCTCATAGATGTAAGTGAAAAACCGGATTGGGAATCAGACGAACACGTAGTTTGGTGGTGCAAATGTCTGAATGTCTTAACGACTTGAGAGCTCACAAGTGTTGACTGATGTACACGATTTCCAGATGCACCCGGATACGCCTGGTCTCTTTCATTTCGCTGCTGCTGTTGTTGTAGTCCGTCAAATCTTCCAGGTAACCATGTTGTATGAATGCTGTATTGATGAATGTCAATTCGACAACAGAGGTGATACCGGTGAATGTTTTTACTGTTCTGCCCGTCGAACAGTTTACCAGGTTTCTTCTTAGGGCCCACAACTGTTGAAATGTATGTACTGCCAGTTCGAAGTACCTTTTCAGTGCACCCCCAACTGATTTGAGGTTTTGACGTGGCGACGAGTACGTACATCCAGAAAGCCCAACTGCTCATTCACTTCATTTTCTAACGAGAATTACACGTTTTTGAGTGTGAAGGTGAACTTGATTGGACTATAAATCGGATTTATGTTACACGGTATACTTAGTTGATTTTATGCACAACTCTCCGGGGGCTTTGTGACGGTAGAGATATAAAAATGATCTCTTCTGTTACTTTCGAAAACAATCCAATGATCTGAATGGTTTTCGCTGGCAATCTTGACTACGATTTGATGTATCTACAAAGTGCTTTGTGATAACATCGTAGTAGTGATTAACGCGTTCACTTCGCCGTCTTGTTCACAAACAATGAAGTTATCATTTAGACATAGACGCAGTGTGGGTTTCCGTGGCAGTTTGCGTTTTTAAAGTACCTGAACTTAGGAACAAACTGAGGGCATGTTCGCACTGCCTGTATACAATAATCCAGATTTAAAACTAACTCGAATGACTTCCATTCACACACCACAACGAGTTGATCGATCGGTCCGAGTGTCTGGATTTTCTTAAACGTTAACTACAACTTGTGCGCTTTGGTAAGAACAAGATTTGTGTCCACCACAGCCGTTAATACTGAGCTAGCATCTAAATATTAGATTTCTAACAAACCAACTGGATTACTGCATCTGCAACAATCATGATACGACAGCACAATACTTTCCTCACATTCTTCTTAACTCCATGAGTTCTATTCATACAAATTTAACGGTTGTATGAGAGATCGGTCTCACCAATATCCTAGCATTGTAGATGTTTTACTTATGAGAATTCATGAAAACCATATACAACGTTTGATTTATCGCAAAGCCACGTGGAATAAGCGATTTCTCCAGTCCCGTGGTTATTCATTCATGACATTATCCGACCGGGTTTACACACACGACTGTTTTACACAAGAATAGTCATTCTTGACAGTTGTGTTGTTTTCTACGAAATATTCGGAAAAAGAAGTCTGGAAGTGAAATGTGAACAACGCAGTTTGAAGAAAAGAAATGTTGGATAAAATTTCAGAACAGAACACTCGTCCATGTCATTGCGTCACCAGTTTCAGACTGTTGTGAGATGAACATACCCTGCAACCGAAATGTGTTACTTGTCATCAACTCGTGAGGTTAGTCATGAAAACGTTAGACGTTCATGCCTAACCATTCTCTCTCACATCTGGCATACCAGTCCTTCTGCAATTACGGTGACCGATATATCAGCAGAACCGTTCATCAATGAATGGTCAAACGTAGTCCCAAACAACTGGCTCAAGATGTTACGCGAAATGACAACCAAACGAGCGCGGAACCCAGTGCCATCAACTACCAAACATATTCTGACGATAGATAGCAAGTCCAAGACGACCAATCCGTTCATTGTGTTGTTGGGATACCCAACCTTCAAACTTCTGGCGATCAGTGGAGCCGAATCGATTAAAAATTATGTCAACCGGTACATAAATCTTAGAGATACAAACCATCCATCACATTTGGTGGCGAGATTTGCCCAAAAATGTGTTCCAATCACATGCTGTTTTTATGGTTCTTCATAATACAACGTGATTACTTTTAGTATGTGTGTGACGAAATAAATCGTATCCTCAAAATCCAGGAGCATTTGTCTTCATACTGACATGATGAGTTAAATCAATGGGAAACGGTCCTTTTAATAGGTAATCCACAACTTACACAATCTATAAGATTTCAAACAAAGTATGATCAATGAAGTATGGATTGCAGTTGCGGCGTATGCTTGAAGGATAATTGGAAATTCGTACATTATTATCGTCATGTTCGTATGTTGTATAAAAGGCAGTTTTGTTTGTGAATAGTATCCTACTCCTAAGCGAAATTCAGGAACTAAATGACAAGCGCCAACGCCAGCAAGACGACGGACCAGAAGTGACTATCGGAATAGTGTGTACGTGCTATGGGGGAATTGCAATCAGAGCGAATGACAACGTACAGCTACCCAGTGTGTGTGAATGAACGTCAACCGTGCTAATTAGTGTACGTGTTCGTGGTCCCACGTTTAACAACCTGTAAGAGGATTCGTGCAATAAACGACTTGTAAGTTAAACGTATTTTGCGGTCACAGCACCGAAGATCTAACGGAATCCGAAGGTCAGTGAGAATGTTAAGAGCACCTGCAGGAAACGTGCATAGACACCGTTTGTTTTAAGGTCATTGGTGATTTATAATTCATGATGACATAACCGGTGTGTGTTCACTGATCAGCTATAGTAACTGCCATTTGTGTAGTAGTGTATGCGGTTGAGGTTCACCGATTCTCGTGCTTTTGATGAATTATGGCAAACGAGTACTCACTGCTTACGTAACGAAAGCTTGTGATTAGCGTAGGACAATTCAAACCGCCGCTTATAAATATTCGGTCACTGATATCTAGCTGGTGGTCATCGTTTTATAAGTAATCCTCATCAATCCTAACCAGTAGCTTCTTAATAGACGAAACCACTGTCATCGGCCTTGAATGTAACCTGCCCTCTAATGCACACTGTTTTGACGCTTGAGAGTCCCACCGTTCATTTAATCACTGTGAGCACTACAAGTACGGAGCCAATCAGGTCTATCGAACTTGAAAACACATTCCGCGCGCATGTTCACATCTCGCACAGAAGAACCAGTGAGCTGAGTTTCGCATGCCTGCTTCAGTAAATCAACCCAAGATACCAGAAAAACAGTGTGTGTACCAACAGGGTCATATGAACGAAAAAAACTGGAAATGCTGGCGAAAACTGAGAGTGAATGGCCAAAAGCGATAGTGTCGGGTTGAAAAAGAGATTAACTTATGGTCAGAAAACCTTCAGCTGGACCCAGTTAATCAATGGACACAATACACCGGGAAATCTTTCTGAAAAAGAGAATAGGTGGTCCATGAAAAACCCACTGTAACATATACTGCTATATAAACTCAGTGTCATTTAATGCAAGTTACGATATGTTTATACGACGACAGTACATTCTGTATAGTTTAGAAGAGGGAGTAAAATCTAACGCGAAACAGCCTCCTGCTTTAATACTCCCTTACAATAATCTGGTGGTAATTTCCTTTTGTTACCTGAGTCAAAAGTATCAGTTAAAATTAAACTGAAGTATCGATTTCAAAATTTCCACCCACCGTGACCGCACCATCGGGTTCCTGGCATGATCAGTGGGCTTCCACGTCGAAGTCGTCGCAACCTCACACTTGAGTCACTAGTAAGGAATGCTCGACATATCTCGCGGAACTCAGCCCCGGATGTGAACTCAAATTCTTCCAGTAGAATTTTGTTCGTTCTGAGAGAAGAGAAGAAATGGTGGCAGTAAGTGACAAGAAGACAAGTGTTGACTCAATTTTCCACATTGAACACTGTTAAATCTTGGTTCACGAAAGTCAATCAATTCAAAACTTGAACCGTGAAAAATCAAACAATACCTTCTTCCTCATCAATCTGTAAATAGCCTCCAGTAGATTTTGTAATGTTCTTGCGTGCAACCATGCGGGTTGATTTCGAGGCCATAATAAATAACATTGAAGTGAAAATTTAAATCCTGTTTGATTTAGACAGTAACAACATCCAAAGCATTTTTATCAACGCGGTTTGCTTCAATGGTGGAAATAAACCTTTCAGGGTTTGAGTGAGCTCACTCCTCGCCAGGACCTAACACTATTACAGTCTTGTTTGACCGAATTGAACTTCAGTAAGTATCTAACTTGAGGTAGACAACGAAAATACGCAATTTCGCTAGTAAGCAATCTTCGCACGATACTGGAAGGTTAAAAGCTGATTTATACCCGATCAAGCTTTTGTTATCAGAAGTTTCTTTCTTGTACCACTCACGCGATCGTATTTCTTTGAATGATATACTCTACCGGTGACACTTGCTTTTCTCGGAAAGTGTCCATTTCTTTGGATACAGGGAGGCACAGTAACGGTGTTATCTCAGTACACACAACAACAACTTGTTTTGGAAACTGAGTAGAATGAGGAGTTCTCAAGGTGAGTCAGTTGTTCATTGAATCATTAACTAATGTTGCTCCTAATTTTTGTTAAAGTACGACAGTCTGTAGATTGCGTTCGATTTGATATTTTGTTTTGTTCATAGGGGTAAAATAAGTCTGCTATGGTACGCGAAGGACGCTGCAATGGAATTCTTACTCACCTTGTTTGCATGTGAAAAGACCTTAGTACAGTTTTGAAGACGAACAAAAGGTTGCCGTGAGTGTGGTGAGCCTGGCACAAAGAGTACAATTTCGCAGTAAGAATTCTGTCATCCCAAGCCGTTAGTAAAACGCTGACCAGCCTAAGATTCAAATGTATTCTTCCGCACCCAAGCAATCTCGAAAGCACCTCGTTTTACATTTACTGGGTGAGTTGCACTGGTAATCTGCAACAACTTCTAGTACCCAAATACAGTGTTTATCCGTTGTTTATCTTGTCAGTGTTTTTATCCGTTCGAGTTATTCAGAGTCCGAGATTGGTCGTTGCAGTTATTCTTGTTCGTGCTCATTTGGATTCACTCGTAACAAACGGTTTCCAATATGCAGTCTTTTTTTAAAACTGTTTTCATTCGAGTGTTTACATGTTTGAACCGTTCTACTATGAATCTGTACTATGGTTTTTTCCTACTACATCGAGTTTGTGTCACATCGTTTCAGCTTCACAGAACAGTTTTTCGGTTATGGACCTTTAGCAACCGTTTTGAGTGTGGCATTTACAAAATGAAAACGTTCGACTGGCACACTTCAAGTTTTCAGCTTGGGCGTGGGACTGTCAGCTTTCTATTTAAACTACACTGTCCACTTGTTATGTTGACTAATCCTGCAAGCAAATCCCCATTGAACTTAAGTACCTCCGTCTAATGACTACCCGATGAATGTCTGTCTTAACCTTACTGGATAATGGCGTGGTAAATTTGGACCGGGTATTAAGCTCGCTGCCTAAAAGCAACCTTGTGAGATCCGGGCAGCGGTAGAACGATGTCGAAACTCACTGTAATAATATGAGGAGAATATATGGGAAGTACCTTGTGTTACATCAGACCTCCGGTATTGAGGTGAACAAACTGAAAAGTTTCAAAACATGCTTTACATACCTTCTTTGTTTTGCTTTCTATTTGATGAATATCGCAGGACTACCAGCAGTAAAACTCCTGAAGTTAACACGGACGCACGTATGCGAATTTCTCCCCGTGGTCTACTTACCGGCGGTGTGAAAGTACATTATTCTACCATGCCTGAACCAGGAAGTATAACACAAACGTCCTATGACACTAGAGCAATGAGTGGATCGAGTTTTTCCCCACACAGTTTGCAGTGAAAATCCTAAATTGGCCAAACAGAAGTTGACTAGTAAATGTTCAAACTAACATTTAATTGTATACAGAGTGGTACGATAAGTGTTTCGTTAACCAAGTCATTCAAACAGTGGTCGAACATCGGCAGATGCGGACGAAGTACCCGCTAGGAAACTTAGTTAAAGAGTCATTAATGGTCTCCAACTAATTACACAGATAAAAGCACAATCAATTACAGGAGCTATGCAATCACATTTGTGTTCATTTTATCTTTTTGTGTACCATTTTTCTTGCAGATTCTATCGACTACTGCCTAATGACAATACCAATTTAAAATTGAAAACACATTCCGATGAGACGATTGAGACAAGCTCCATTCGTGTTTTCTTCAATCAGATTCAAAGAGTACATGATAACAAATCTAAGAGAGATTGTATAGGGTCGCAGAACTGTTCATATCAGAAGAAAACCCATCTACTTATGTTATAATACACCTGTCTGAAACTGAATGCAAAGAAACTGATTCCGAACTGTGCAACTGCATACTTAGTACTTATCTCGTAATTCGTCAACACAGCCAGCAGTAAAATGTTTTATTTACTGTAGGTGGATAGATATTTAGCCAGTGGACTTAATAACATCCGAACCATTCAACATCAAAACGGCTGGAAATCCACAAGTTTACCACAGCGCAAACAACAATTGTAGGAACTTGAGCTCTACCCTTTTAGAGCTCATCAGTAGTGTATGTGTGCACTGCACTTCTGGCAGAATTAGCTAAACCGATAGTTTATCCGCCCACAAAGTGCGCCATCAGTTTGTAACCAGTAAAACCTCCGTAGCCTTAGTCAATACGTATAACGTTGCTCGGTTGTCTTCATGTTCCAACCCAACTGAGAGATCATTTCCACGGGGTCATTGTTTGCATTGAACAAGAGTGATGAATAGTAGGGGGTTTTGGTCTAGTTAACTTGAACATAACTCACAGCTGATCGCAAGTGACACATTCCCATAGACTTTTCAGTCACCTGGTTTGGAAGAAATACTAGACTAGATTTCGTTCTTATTAGAGCTTGTCAGTAGGGTATATCCTTGCTTCAATCGTGATCAGAACTCTGTCTCAGCTTTCACGGAGCAACCGTGTTTGTCACCGTGCCATCCTGACTGTTAACACGAGTGATTCATCATTTGTAGACATTGAGTTGCATTCACTGCTGAATAATACTGAGGTTGCTGGATCGCCTCGAGAAGAGACACAGTAACTGTCTTGTTGACTCCAATCAACGGCCACTTGACTAGGACTCTTCTCCAGACCGGAGTCACAGAATTCGTTCACTTGTTGAGCGAGATTTCGATTATTGGTTTATGCAGATTGAACACCACTGACAAACGGTTGCGATTGTCGTACGCTCACAGATTTTTCATTCCGTCTGCTTCAAAAAGCCCATGGGAATGCGAAAGTTGCAACCAGTAGAGAGTGAGTTCCGAACTATTAGGGTGGTGGTATCTACTATTCTACGTAAGTGATTATACATACTGAACGCTGCTCGCGCAAGATTGTGAATGTGCGCTTGAATAGGACAATTCTGTCATCCCGGTTATGATGTTAATACGTACAGTGCAGTAATGGTTAACATGTTTTACTTGATTTAATAACCAAATATCCAACAGTTTTTCTCGCGTATTCCGTTCAGCTGACAAACTTATCAGCGATGCACAAACAAGGTAGGTTTTTCATGCGTACTTAGAGATTGGGTAATAAACGTGTATGTCCGGTTCACTCCTCGTGTACAGATCTTGGAAAACAGACTTATTGAATAGGGAAAGCTTGTAGGTTGCCACATTGGTGTCCTAGTCTACTCTGAACAAACAAAATAAATGCGTTTACAAGCATAAGTTCACTCAATATTGACCAAGCAGCCTATCCGTTTATCTAGTCGTTGGCCTATTTTTGCATCCGCATAAGCTCTGTCGTTCAGACTAACTGCCCACGGGCCTCTCCAATAGTCGAGCTTCGAATTCCACGGTCGTTTAATCGTTTTCACTAACCCATCCAAGAATTTTGATTTATTAACACATGACTTGCTTATCAGATCTGCCAAGTTGATTGGATCATAAACGTCTTCAGCACATTATCGAAACTGATGGGTCGTGCTAGATTGTGTTCTGTTACACCAGGGAGGTATTCTTTGAGGAAATTCACTATTCACCTCCCCGCTCCTCATGCAAATAAATAAACCGTTTGCACCGCCAGGATAATGAGCTGAATGATCAGGCCCCAGACCGTAGTAGAAAGCTTCGCTTGCGTTGATAGCCCCGTCTTACTGCCGGAACAGCCACGATGTCTTTATAAGAAGTTTGAATTCGGGGGTAGGGGGAACGTTTGAAAAGTCGCATTGTTAGTTTGAAACGATATAGTGTCTTGCAGTTTGTCAGAGTTATTAATGTGTCTGCTCCGAGCCAGTTACTATATCTTCCAACCCCAACTACTGGATTCATTTGGTCCAACCCATCGATACAGATTAAAGATATTTTGTAATGTGCGGTCAAAATCAGCAAGCGCGCACAGGTTGAATTTGAACTGTGTAACAGAGCGTGCTGCTCTGTTGTTGGCACCGTTTTAATTTCCGTTTGTGTAAGCCGCGTGCATGGTTGACTGGGCCTTTGACTCATGCTTATTTGTAGTGTTTCCTTTACAGGACTGTTGTTGTTGGAACCCCTACTTCGGAAGAACGTTGTCCCCCAAGTATCACCATGTCGCCATAAATTTGGTCCACTAATGTAACTGGCAGTCAGAGTAGAAACGGCCGGCTTGTATGTTACAATATCATAAAATACTAGCAAGTTATTCAATTTTCTTAGTTACGAAATTAAAGCATTGGCGTATATATGATATACTGATATCAATAACAAAAGAATCGGTTGCCGCCGAGCATCGCACTGGAAACGACAGTGTTATAACCTCCACTTTAGATAAACTGCCTGTCAAAACTTCCTGTACATATAAGGCCAGACGACGAGCAGTTATTTATACTCACTAATCTTTGTTTGCTGACAACACCATCTTCTCTAATGTGAAGCAAAGTGGTAACTTTTTCTACCACTGTAGCTACTGATTTATTGTATATATAGGTTTTCCAAGATTATACGTTTGTAAACGGAGAGATCAAGCAAAATGTTAATATCCCTCGATATGTTTTCTTGCTGTATTTATAAATCATTGAAGTAAATTTTTTGTCATCGTTGCAATAAAAGGTAGGTCGCAACACGGCATGTTCTACCTAGTTAAACTAGTGACCAATCATCTATAGCGGGAACAGTTTAAATTACGGATCGCTAGTGTATCTGTGTGTAATTATGGTTGGTGTCATTGTGATCAGGTTTCAAGCTGGATGATACCTGCATTAATCAGTCTACTTTTATCAGCTGCGTTTGCACCGATAGAATGATTGTATTTTCGGTTTAGTAGGCTGGAAAGGTCTGATTGTTATCTGTAGTATTTGTCAAGTTATTACGGTTTACTTGACAAGTATACAAAAACAGATTATTAGCACAATCTTGACGCAGATACAAGTCAGTCATCTGTTTGAGAACTATAGATGTGTGACAATTGTTGTACAACCTACGTCAGTAATGTGTTTTGTAGAGTATGCGAAATATGACAATTCTGGTGTGGATTTTAAAATCGTATAACCACTCATAAGCCAAACAATTTTTGAAGTTGAAAAACAAAAACTGTATGTCAAACATATCGAATGAATTAGTTTACGGTGACACAAAACATACTTAGTTTGTCGGGGCAAGGAGAGCTGATCAAGCGAAACAGGTCTGCCGATACTTTGAGCATCAAATATGCACATTCTTAACTTGTGCTCTTCGTCAAATATGAGTCGTAGATCAAGATCGTTAGATCGAACAGTTTCCAGATCGATTTGAACCCAGGGAATTTTGTTGTGTGACTGTTGCTTGGTGGTCAGGTTACCTTCCCCGTTGCTCGTTTGTGGAAAAGTCCATATATACAGCCAGTAATTGTCGGACAAGAGTTGCTTCCACTGCAGTTCTGGTTTCATGTGGGTGGAACTGGTTACCTGTTCAAAACGAAATGTGACAGTCTTATTAGCTGTTTAGATGACTTGTTGGGAACTAAGAATGGTTCAGGATAGGATCATCAAGTATATACGTTCCAGTGACAAACAGACAACCTTAGCGTTTGACGTATAGAAACAGTCAAGAAAAGGTAACACACCATCTAGTAACAAAGTGTCTTACTAGAACTGAGGCAGATCACCAACCTTATGATATCAGGTTCCAGTTCCGTTTATTTCGAGTGTTCTGATCCAAGTTCATGCAACCTGAAAGTATGCAAACCTCACTCGACCTAGCATATAACCGTATAGTAACCATTTTTTTGTGTATGAGAACCGAATATAATGTGAACAGTATTCAGTCACTGAAGTTACTGGATTAATTTTATTTACGTGGTGACAGACATTATTTGACAACAAATGTCAGGAAAAAGCTCGTATTGCTCAAGGCCGATTATGAAAAGTACATGGCTCTTGGTTTTGTTTGATGGCATTCTGATGCAGGTGACCTCAGTTTTTGGCGTCGTTCGCCTAGGTGATGCATGCTGAACATCGATTATTTTTCAGGTTGTCGATTGTCACATAAAACAACCAGGTTGCAGTTTACCGTGTCGATCAATTATCCTCACTAGAATGCAGTTATCACAGTGATGGACTAGGATAACGGAGTTAGGAGAACGAGTAAAGCGGTGTGTGCTGTTAACATCATGAGGCGGCCTCAACACCCTTCTAGAGCTTAATCTGGGGGGACAAAACTCAATCGTCCTGATATACACGGTCATCTTAGCACTTTTCTGGGAGTGGGGGCGCGGTGCCACTCGTACTGTAAATCTTCCACTCGAAATTAAGACTTGGTGCAACTATTGAGAGTTAGAAGTGCAAAGCGTCTGCTTCCAGTCGACAAGTTAAGCGGAAAAGTTTGGGGAAGTGGTGTTCTATTGATTGAGTAGGCACCAAGAACCGTTAACAAGTTCAGCACACAAAAAGTCAGAACTAGTAACAAGAGCGGCCGAGTGTAAATCGCCAGCTCAATATGCATATAACGTAACAAGGACTGTAAAAATTCTGGAAACTGTTACATCTGCAACGTGTAAAAATTGGAATCTATAACGAGCAGAAGAAGAAAAGTCTAGTTAGACCAGAAGGCAAAGAAAGGAAAACACCTTTACCTGGTTCGAAAAATAGTTACCACTTACATGGAACACCGAATTCCTTTGAACTACATCATCAGAACAGAAAGACATGTATTGACGTTTCGTTTACTGTCATCACTGGCGAACGTAAAACCTTCAGGTTATATACATATTACAAACGAAGGCAAACAGCGACTAGACACGCCTACAAACAGGGATGGCACATTGGCTGGTAAACATTTTGGATCTCATCTGTAAACTTTTGTCCGCATATTGCTCGAAAGGTCGTCTTGAATTAATAGGAATCTTAGAAAACACTTCAGTGAGTACTCACGTGACGTATGTCATGGATACTGATTCTCTTTTTACGAATGTTCCCCTGTTGTGAGACAACCACATTTTTGTGACCTTATCTTTAGTCAGAACTGTGATGTAGGTGTTCCACATGAATACCTCAAGGATCTTATTTTGTTGTGCACAGAAAACATTCGTTTTGATTTTGAGCGAACTGCTTACAGACAGATCGAAGGTGCTGCTATAGCTAGTTGTTAGGGCGTCCATTCTGTTGCCATCTCAACCCGCCTCCGTCTTCGTGGAAAAAAACGGTTGATTCAGTCCTAATTAGCGGGACTGTTCAGAGCGGTCAAAACTTTTTATGCCGTTGTGCGCAGAACTGACCCTAGCTCTTTTGTCTTGATAACTGTTCTCGTTGATGTATTGGGAATGTTGTCATTATACCCCATATAAATACGCTGTAGTTGTCGCCTTTGTCGCGTACGTCTTGCGGCCGAACAAAGCGGTTTTCTTTGTATGCGACTTTTTGCTTGTTTCGGGAGCAAACCGTGGGACAGTTACGGTACTTTTCTGGACCGAGATATTACCGGGACAAGTATCCGATTTTATCAAGTGCACCACTATATCGAGAACGAACCAGCGTATCGTTTCGAGCGTTTACAACAGTAGTCCGTTAGGCCCAACACCACCGGACATCTTTTTAGGAATGACTGAGCGGCAAGTTCCGGATGGTTATTATACAAATAACACATTGATCGCATTTTAATTTTTACTAATGTTACTTATTTTGATTTGTTTTTCAACTTTCTTAATAATATTCACCCCAACCCATCTGAGATCAGTGGTGCAGTGGTAAACGCGGTTGACTCATGAAAGTTTGGCCGGAGTTTTAGTTCCGGCTATGGGAAGAATGTGCACTGCAGACGAACCCCAACAGTAGCAAAACTTTAGCCTAGTGCTTATTCGTAAAGGGAACCGACTGAAAAGTTTACGAGAATGCAACACCTGCGATCAATTATGGGTGATATTCAATTTATATAAAAGCCAAAATCCGCTACTACTCGCCAGTAATTGTTGTTGATCTTCATGCACGCATTGTTATATAAACAAGCTGACTGTTTACCCAGTAATTTTTGCATGCAGTTATTTCAGGTATTCTGCATTTGGTATACATAATATTTCAAAAAACCTGTATCCCTCAAAAATACAAAGTACAAGCGGCAGTGGCGTTGGTTGACTTCTTTTACGTAGTCATTTCAAACACGGCATTCCATTCACAGGTTATTTATTTATTCAGTTAATTTTTGTGCAACAGTTCGGCGTGGAGTTGAATAGCCATCCATGATGTTGGACACGCCTATTTCTACGTGCAGCTGGTGCAACATTGAGCGGGCTGAGTCATTCTCGGGGCTCGATTAGGGAAGTATCATGCCGAAGGTAAAACTGCTAAAAACCTGCTGTCCTCTTTTGAGTGGAGAGATGAAAACATCAGGTTACACAAGTGTTAATTCGTTCATAATTCAAGATGAGGTTATGAATACCTCATTAATTTGATAAAGATGTTGTGGTACGTAACAATCGAAACGGACGAAGGAACATAACCATTAGAAAAAAACCACTGACGCTTGCAGTGGTTGGCCAAAGCGCATGAAAATAGTAATCAAACAAGGTTACAAGATTCACATCTGAAATCAATATCTTTTGCTTACCGTAATCGATTTTGACGTCAAACTATGATGCGAATTATTTTGGCTTCGAACGATTTGGGCTAAGCGACATGAGCTAATTTACGTTGTTGATAGCACTTAGAAGATCATGAAATAGCCAAGTGTTAAAATTGGTGATTGACGGAATTAAAACGATTCCTATCTTGTGTCTTACATAATCGTTGTCAAGTTAGTGTGATGATCATTGCTTAATATTGAGCCACGTATGCATTAACATTTCCTTAGTCCAATATCTTGACCTCTGCGCTCAATGCTTGTCACTTCAGTCTTGGCGTTCCAATAGATTTGTGCTCATAGCCGACTGCCGGAAAAATCTCACTCATCACAGTGATGCTGAATTCCAGACGTGAACCCTATGATGCTCAGATGTTTGAATACACGCTGTTACTTCATACTTAGATCTAAAGGAGTTTCAACTAACCTTAAACGATGCACGGGAAAATGCGCAGTTTTGCAGATTGATAGCTGCGCTCGAGATGGCTGTTTATTTGAAAGAAGTGAGCAAATTATGTACCGATTTCCAGTGAAATAAGGTGAAATATGTATAATTTTAAATAAATATCATAGGTCATTAAAAGGTCTATACGATGGAGCCAATCGCAGTTTGCTGGAGTTTGGGAGTGTCATAAAAGTGTGTGCAAAGGTACCAAGTGTTCCTGCCTTGTGACACACAAGCTGACAAGTGGTTCATACACTCACAGATTTCACGTGGCTTCCACTAAATTGTAACCAGGAGGTTAGAGATACTGCTGCCTGGTTACGACAACAAAAACATAGATAACAGGGAATAAAAATTATGACGTTGTTGACAGTGAAAATCGAACCGTGATAGATGGCTAATGACTGTAAAATATCTGACAGACAATTTTGATTGTCTTATAAGGAAACAAGGCGAACATTTTTCATCCAGTTTAAAAAAGCAGATCAGAAACCGCTAGGAAAATCGATAAAGAATTGCTATTGAATCGTGCTATGTAATAGTCTAGTAAAAACAACTCTGACTTTCCCAAACGTTAGGGTTATGAACAACGTTTGTGATGAATCCAAGACACAACTTGGTTTTGTTAAGAGAGAGAGGAGGTGCATATATTTCACGATCAAAATAGAGAAAAAACTGCAAGTAAGAATAAACCATTTAAAAGAATATACGACAAGTACTGGTTCACTCTATTTAACGAGACCAACACTAGAAAGTGGAATAGAAATGGGGTAGAAACATAAATCAGCCAAGTAGCAAACCTTTGCAGCTAGTAACGATAAAATGGTCGTAACACAACAGTTTAATGATGAGAAGATCACGCTTGATTTATTGTCTAAAATAGGAAACTACTTCATACTAATCCACAAGTTCGTGGGATAGTAAAACGAAATAGAAATATTACACAACATGGCAATACATATGTAATTCGGTTAACAGTAAGAAGCTCCACCTAATAGAACTTACCAGAGAATTGACATACTGATTGATTGAAAGTGCTACCAGCATCATCCAGATGATGAAGGGTGAATGCCAACGCTCCCGCATTTTGAAAACAACAGCCATTAAACGATCGGAGGTAGGGCCACCTGTCCTTTCCACCCCCATTGATGTCCTCTTATTCTGTCTAAATATATAATGGCAAATCAGCCAGTGTTGGATAAACCAAGATAAACAATGCCTGTTATTGGCTATTCGTATAGCGCGTTCCACGTGGCTGAAGGTCAGTCAAACTTAGGCTTGTATAACTAGCCACATAATCGGGCATATACATAGTCGAACAAACACCATTGCTCGTGAGGATTTTGACTGATATAAGTTGGATTTCACTCACAACCGATTAAAGCTTACATGGGAAGATGGTTGGATGTTTGAATATGATAGTTCTGTCAGGCTTACAGTGAGGTCATTGATGTCGTGTTCATGACCGCTGCCTCATTAAAACGTGGCCGAAGTTACAATCACAGACGTGGTAAAGATACGCACTGCTGACGAGCTGTAACAAAAGCGGGATTCCAGTCTAGTGGTTCTTTTCGAAATCAGCTGGCTGAAATGTCAGTCCGAGTGCGAAGGCTCCGATTAAGTGTGAGTGATGTTCACTTTGAAGTTGGCAAAATCCCTGACTATAGATCATGACCTAAAGTGCAGCCTTGCATGTTCAGTGGGATCGGGGGTTCCGACTTGTTTCGGAAACCTTAATTGCAGTGGCTTCTATTGTAAACAACAGGACAGTTACTGTGTCTCCTTTCGAGATGATTGGCCAAACCGACCATGTCTTACTTATATTTAGAAGAATGTTAATGACTTTTCTACCCAATAGGTCTAAAAGACAGTCAATGTAGTAGTTGGTGTTTTGTAACGAGTAGATCAAGCACGAGCAGTCAAAGTCGTGGTGGCGTAGTTAAAGTAATGGTATGAATCATTGAAGGTCTCGATTGTGTGACCAAATGATTGGTCAGTAGGGAACGGCGTACACATGCACGGTGCCCGAGAGAACAGCAGATGCACGTCCACGTGCACGGACACTTCGGCCCAGACGGTCAACACAGGCTGTGGATCAGCGGTCACAACAGCAATCTATTTCCGTTCTTTTCAGAACCTCTTCTTAATACACATCCTCGTCGTCTCCTGCACCGGAACCGCTGGTATCTTACGTGTGTAAGGTAAAGCGTTATGCATCCGAAAAACACCGGATGCTTCTCATACAACGCGACTGTTTGAATGCTCATTTGTTAAGATTGTATGGACGCCTTAACCAGCAAATTACGAACGCCGGAATTTAGCGACGCAAACTTTGAACAGAAAGGAGACACTAGCTTCTAAACAGCTTTAATATGAGCGAACTTCGGTCAAGTTGTGAAACTGTCATGAATGAACACTGCAGTTTAGAAATGAATGACATTGAGTTGGCTGAAGTGTTTAAGTCACCTTGTTACAATACTCTACAAAACATATCGCATCGAATTAACACAGGTTTTCATTCGTAGTCTTACTGTAGTTTCAAGTTACTAGAAAAATATGTCGTTGAACTTGGCCCACCAGTAAAAATGTCATTATAAACCAGTCCGCCTTGGGACTTGTGAGTAAGCTTTAGTATCTGTTAAGTATAGTTTAAGTTCATAGGCCCATAAGTTGTCACAGGAAGGAGGAAGATTTCTGCTCGTGTGTTCCTGTCTCTGTACTGGCCGGTGAAAAAAATGTGTTAGATGGCTTATGGATACGAAAGTGAATGTAGCCAGATGGAAAATAAATACAATGAAGCTAATGGCTCAAATCATTTCGGAAACGGGCACTGAAACACGCTGAATGAACATTTTATCAGGCTTGCGCAGTTGATAATCTGTTAGACTGAGCTGGGAAAAATGGTAGTGCTGATTATCTGTCAGGTATGTATTGACCAAGTAATATTTTGAAACTTTCAGTTGATCCAGCTGAGACCACAAAGTTGGGCAGTGCGTCCATTTTGAACCGGTGCTAAAGTTGAAGCCGTTTTATCTGCAAAGTAACCTGCCTATTCCGTCAATCCACATCAGCGAGTGACCCTTTAGACGTCCAACCTTGTTTGGCGAGAGGAAATGTCGGTGGATTACCCGGGGTGTGGAGTAATTTGCAGGTGAGAATTAGATCCCACACTCGAGATATCTATAAGGCATTGAAAAATGACGTCATTCTGCCAGACTTTCTTGGAAGACGATTTTTCTGAGCCCCATAATTCTTCTAGTGGTCCATCCCTGAGCATTTTCGATAAGTGCCAAATCTTTTTTAAGGTAGAGACGTCTGGCCTGTTTGTTCGTTTTCCAATATGGGCGGATTACTGAGAAAAACACAGCAAGAAATACTTCAGGGTGGTAGGTTCCATAGATTCCTCTTAGGATGTTCAGGGTTACTTGTGCCTTTTTTTTAGCCATTTCAGCACAAGCTGTAGACAGACTCGAACTGTCTACCACTGTGATCCCTGTAAAGGGATTGGATTGGACGGAGGCATCGACAAGAAATCAGTCGGTGATTCGCAAAAGACTACAGCCAACCAGTGTCGACAACGCGAGCAAACTTACGTGTCATCACAGTGGCCAATCTGGATGGTACGCTGTCGTAGCACCAGATTTTGTTATAACGAGCATCGGAGTAAAACTAGTTGGTTAAATGAATCACGCGTTAAAACAAACGAGCCACAAGCGGAACCCAGCCAACCAATAAGAAGGCCGAGCCGTCAGGGCCAATTGTAATTCATTTTACTGATACATCATGTCTATGAAATAATCAGTGAAAACTCAATAAAACTGATATTTGCATGGTATAGCAAGTTGTGCTTTTCATTTTGTTTCGGAAGGTAGTATAGGAAGAGGAAAAAACTACAGTTGAAAAAGTAAACATCACGGGGAGTCAACTGATGTTTATTTCACCGGAACCGCTGAATGTGGACAGCACGAACAGGCTAACTGCTATCAGCTGTTAATAGAGGGGGAGGTACAAAGATTTTTGCTTGTTAGCCAATCTATAGGACTAGCAAGGAATACCAGTTGGCTGTGTTTCGAGATGCAGTCGGAAATGAAGGAAGGCAAATTCTTGGAAACCTGACCCTCACGAACGGAGAGGAAAGAAACAAACCGTGCGTACTCATTTGTACGTTGTAGGAGTATTGTTTGGGATAAACGAAAAATACGTTCGAACGGTTCCAGTTTTTCGAGGGTAATCGGCAGATGGAGAAACGATAAATCAATATGCAACCGTTTTGAAGAAACTTGCAAAATCGAAGTTTCTGCAAGTGCTCAGGAGAAACTCTCATTGAAGACAGAATGGTGATCAACATTCAGAACTTGGTGATAACGAAGAGATTACTGGACATTCCAAAAATGATGCTAGCCCAGTGCATCGATATCTGCAACAGCGAAGAGACAACGGAACAAAGAATGACGTCTTTGACTGTAGACCGCGGCGTGGTGTTAACCACTACGGACAGAGACGAGCAACAATTCTTCATGATTTCGTGGCAGACATTTTCGTCAGAAAATAAGTGTCCAGCGTACGGAAAGACGTGCATGGAGTGCAGGAAACAGACCCATTTTGCTAAACGGTACAGATCGTCTGCGGTCAGTCTGGTCGACGAAGATGAGAATGGAATGATAAACCGACTCCACAGATCAAGTAGACCGAGAGGAATCTACGCAGAATTGCTCACAGAAGACACAAGAAGAAGATGCAAGTTAGACTCCGGCACATCAGTCAATGCCACGTGATCAGTCTACATCAAGAAGGACAACATACGCGAACCAAATGCACAGCTGAAAATTTGGAATGGTGCTGCGACAAGCGTTGACGGGGTTGTAACATTGCTTGTCACCAATCCAAAGAATGGGCAGATTTACAGGCTTAATTTTCGTGGTTGATCGAGATTTGACTTCCATTTTAGGTGCTGATGCTATTCAATTGATGAGTTTCGTCACCGAAAACCACAATGAATTTCTGCATAAATTAACCGATTTCGGTATTCTTGACCAGTATTTATGTGGTAAGATTCGACTCTTAGTCACATGCCATGCGCCGTTAATTTATCTGTGATTAACAATGCCATTCTTGTTGCGTTACCAGTCTGAGAGGTTCCGTTGGTCATACGTGATAAGTTTAAGGCGGAATTAGACCGATTAGTTCAAATCAACGTCGCTGCTCCGATAGAGAGACAGACCGATTACGTCAATCAGGTTAACGTAACTTTGGAGATGTCAGGTGATATCCGTTTATGTATCGATCTTAAGGCACTGGATACTACCGTTTACCAATCATGGGTAAAATTCCACTAAAACTGAATCATGCCCAATATTCAGAAAAAAAGTAGATCTATCTTCGGCTTTTTGGAAATTAAAACTAGACGAGCAGTCCAATTACTCTATCACATTTGAAACCCCCTTTGAAGGTGTAGTGACCAGTGATCGTGTGGCTTCTCTAAGGATCCCGGCTGCAACCGTGTTTTCTCGCTTATCTGTTCTGTAAGCATGATTCTGTGTACGCCTGCAACAGGAGGCCTGATACGAACTCAGTGCCACTTTCTTCAGCTGTGCAACTAATTGCACGTATCGAACGTCTGCCCTTTTCTTGAAGACTCATCTATTACTTCTTCCTTCAAGGTCGTTTAACTCGAACCTCTCCAAGAGTTTTGTAACGCACTCGAAGGTTCCACGCACTTTTCGCTTGACCCGCTTTCGAGTGCCGCCGAGTGGGCTGTGGCCTATCTCGCGCTTCTCTTCTTTTTCCTCTTGGTTGCTGCCGTGGTCCCAGACCAGGCTACAGCTAACTACTTATCATACTTCCAAACAATGGTGAAAATAGACTGTTTGTTTCCAAACCTCACTGTGTTCTCTAGTTCGATGCCTGTTGGGACTACGTTTCGATTGCTCCTCAGGAAAGGCGTATTAAATTGCTAGTGGACGAGGGTCTAGCGCATACCCACTTGTCCGCTATAAACGTTTTTGTTGTTTACGTTTGTCTTAGGGACTGAAGTTGTCCAGCTAAGTTTTTAAAAAACGCTTAATCCAGCCACTTGACAAATCGGAAAAACTACAGAGAATCATGACAGAAACCTGGAAGGATTTCTGAAGCGCTGCATCAGTCGAGGAATTCTCCTGGTAAGCGACAACATCACTTTTCACGAACATTTGCTAACATCAGGCGGACTCAAAATAAATCTCGACAAGACAAAGGCTATAGTCGCGTTATCAGTTCCTGAGGATGTGAAAGCAATACTATGATTGAATGTTACAGTCAACTGTCTGGGCCGCTTCCTTCCAGACCTGTCCGACATGTAACGCATTTCATCCGCATGTTGATCCATAAAGGAATATCGCGAAACTTGGAGAGAGAACATTTGCCGCTGGAAATCTGAGAACTCTGGGAACTCTGCACTAGGTGCTGATACAGGGAGTGAAATAATGATCGTTTGTTGTACGTGTGCGTCCAGATGTCAGTTTTCTCCAAGTTATCTAGTGTGTTGCGTCCGAGTTCATGCTGTCGCTGGTGACCAGCACACGATTATGAAATGATCTGTTGACTCTTTTCGTTCGTCGTACTCGTCATGGTAATCCGGCAATCTTATGACAGTATATCTATGCTATCTAACTTATTTGATGTTCAGTCAGTAACACTTGTGATTAACATATCAGGTTCAGTTTTTCTCAATAGGGTAGGCGCAAGTAGTGTTTTCAGTTTGTGCATTTGGTCAGTGAATAGTTGAGAGATCAACATCACCATATCATCAGCAATCCAAGAATATGGATACTTTTTAGGCTGTAATGCAAATAGGGCTAAGGGATCCACTTTAAGCTGGTTCAGAGCAAGTATGAGATGGTGAAATTTCGTTAGCATTCGTCAGTTTCAACCGAAGTTTACCCAGCATGTTCATTGTCCAGCCGTATTAAGAAACATGGTTACCAGACGTATGACAACTTAAGTTTCAGAGGCTGATTCAAAAGTTACAATGAGTTAGTCAAAGAGTATGTAAGAAGATTGGATGTCGTTGCCTTGACGGGATTAATGTTGTACAGGCTTGGCCCAACAGAACAAAGTCAGTATCGTAGCTTTAGCTTGGCAGGAAACCCACACGAATACTCCTTTACAAACATTTTAAAGTTCTTAACTCGTACTTTCAGTGGACTTACGTCACTGTTCAATACTGTTGCATGCAAGGGGGTTGTAACATTGTACGAACAATTAAAATTCGTCTGCATAATGTGGTGGACTGTCAGGCAGAAAGTGCGAGCATTCCAACTCTCGGCGGAATACCTCAACACAGGGGAGGTGCGTTCAAAAACCTACCGCTAGTGGATGGAGGACGGCGTGGGCCACCGGATGAGTCATTGCTCGACCGGAACGGACCAACGGGCGAGACAAGGCAGGCAAAATAGAATGGACAACCAAATCAGAGGCGTGGTTATTCCAACACTTGGGGAAATATCTGGACACTGCCGTGGAATACGATCAAAGCCCATTGTGGATAAAAGGAGGACAACACGAGCGACAGGACGGGCCATCGCTCAACGAAATCGGATCAACGGACGAGGACTAGCGGGTGGAAAACCCCCGGATAGAAGGCGTAAATCACACACCTAAACCGGGTAGAAGTGCACACGACGTGTGAGCGGAAATCTGGGGGGGGGGGGTTGTGGACTGGAATTGTGATTCAAAATCGCGAGCGCACGTGTGGCACGGGAACTGGCAAGTTGGACAATAAAGAGTGTGCTTTATTGAACGGCTTTTCGCTACAATAGTCAGGTTATCAAATACCGCCAGTGATCGGTATAAAAACCTTAGTGTTCACTCCTAGACGCCAACCGGAATTAGATACAGACATTCTTAGACGTATTTTTAAAAGCTTTATAAGAACCCCAATTTGACTTTACTAGCTGCAACGGATGAATAAAAGAGGGTAAGAACCTCACAAAAACGACACTGGACTGATATAAGACGAGTACAACATTGAAAGAGACATCAGCGTTTGTGCTGTCATGAAACAGAAGTAATGCACGCAACAAAATTCTCGACAAAATCGACTGGTATGTGCTGATGTTGTAAACTGCACGAGTTCACTAATTTCGAAACTACATATGACGAAAAAATGATTGGCTGGAAGACAATGGTTCTCAATGTGGAAAAGTATTTGCATCCAGGTTTTCTCAGCAACTCAACTATTAGAGCAGTCATCCTAATGTTGTTTTCGGAGTTACAGAAATTATTTGGATGTTTTGTTGAAGCATACTGATTTTGCCTGCATGCAAGCACAACCGTCGGCCGTACACTGGTCTCAGAATAAATGTGGGTTTCTGTAAGCAGATGAGAATGTGTACGAACCAGCTGATCGCACGGATTATCTCGTGAACTCGCATTACATCTAGAGGCAAATACACTTTGAGTTTCAAATATATAAGCTACTGGTACCCTAACGTTATAATAAGGGACCTAAGGATGCATTTTACGAACATAAACTACCTTAAGTTAAATCGTTTTCAATGATTTAGAATGATTCCGTTAGGGAAGCGTGATCGACAACCCTAAGAAATCTCAGTCAGACGGTCAGGTTAACAGAATTACATTTAAGATTCAAAAACGTCTGAAAAAGCGGTCGAATTAATTAGAATGAGTAGGGTTCTATTGATAAAGGTACAATAAAAAAGATGCTCCTCCAATTTGAGTGTGAAGTAACCGGATGCTCAAATTAGCCGATGAAAAAAGTTTTTCGATAGATCAACCACTTCGCAACGTCAGTCAAACAAAAAATAAGCTCATTGAAGCGAATGGGTTTATTCGACGACGAGAAAGCGAGAAGGCATTAGTAAATATACAATGATAGTTATATATTAGATGAAAATTGGCATTTACGTTCTTTGTGTATGTGTGTGTGTGCAATCATTACAAATATTTAATCTTAACTGTGTACTAGATACAGCAAAAGGCAAAAGACGAGAAACTTCAAGGCCAACTTTCTACAAACGAATCAGGTACTCCTTAACGAATTCAACTGTGGAGATCGCATTAAATAAGACGTGTAAAACATATCAAACAAATTTGAAAAACTCTAGCGTTGAGGTAATTTAACATGCTATGAATTCAATTCCTAATCAGATCTGTCCAGCTGTAAAAATTAACGTTTGTTATCCGAAAGTGATTGTGAAGGTTTTGCAAAACCGTGAAAGTAGAAATGATTTCAAGATTAACATCGTAAAATCTAGAAGATAGTGAGCATCAACATAAACGAGCAAAGACAATCTCATATATACGGCCAAGTGTAAAATCAACCTTCCTTGCCAGAAAACCGATTTTAATTAGGACAAATTGAACTAACGTGAACGAATAGGGGTTATCAATTTAGTAAACCGAATCATTTCAACTCTAAGTGTATTTGCTATACTAGTAGACGCTGCATGAAGGCTAGCTGAGCATGCAGGAGCGATGGATAAGACATTGTTATCTGGATCCGCCTACTGCTACACCCGGTAGATATATTCAAAGTCATATGAAGTTTCTGAAAAGCACCAGAAATTTTTCTGCCGTGCTATGCAACACGCCAATGGTCACGGTCGTTCACTGCAAGTTGATGACACTTTCTGTCTGATGTTAAGTTTCACGACCCGTTTATTTGGATTCAAGAGATACTAAGGCTGAAACCATGATATATTTTTGTGTGCTAACAGAACCGTACTCTATAATCTGAAGAAATCTAGAAAATAGTTAATACCACATACAATCCGTTGACGGCGACTACACTTCATCCAGCTGTTCTTCGTTAAAATGTCTGTCTGTCAATAGCACTGCTGTCGAAGGCTAAACCGTGATTCTTAGAAACAAAAACGAAATCGTTACATGGCCGTCATCTAAAATGAACAAGAGTTTCGGATAGATGTGAACAGTGGTGGTGTTGTTCGTAGCTCGGGTTAATGGTTTTGGTATTGGTATGTTCGCCGAGCTTGGCATTTAGGTTGCAAACGTTTCATCACCAAGCGAGGTGACATCATCAGTGCGTAATCGTTTTAGCGTATAGTTTTTGAGCGTGGAGATTGATTAAGTTCGATGGATGCCTGCTCTTATATAGCAGAGTGAGTTGACCTTTTGACCTGAATTTTGATTGGTCGCTCTCTGTCGTTTTTTACCTTTGACCTGATTTACCATTGACTGATTCTTGTTGCACTTGAACTTTGACCTGTCGACTGAACTTTGACCCGTCGACTGATTGGCTATTTCTTGCAGTTTTTCAGTCTTTGATCTACAGTTTGACGGGGTGTTCCCTGTTGCTGTCTAATTTTGACCTGGAATCTGATTGGCTGGTCCCTGTAAAGTGATCAATGGAGTCTTTTCCTCGTTTTTGGAGATTCCGTCTGAATGATCATTCATTGTCCCGTTTTGACTTCGGTCTGATCTGTTCAAGTTGCTCCGTTTGGGTTTACCGCCATTTGGACTTGTTGGTGTCTGTATCTCTCCAAATCCTTGATTCGCATTGGTTCATAGACTTTGTCCAGCTCGATGTGTTTGCTTATTGATCCGGTTGATGAATACCAGGCTTCGAGAAATTCTCTCGCATGTCTGGTGTTTGCCTGCGTGAGGATTTTTGCGGTATTCAAGTTGAAGGTGTGTCCAATTCCATCCTCGTGAACGGAGATCAAAGAATATTGATCGTGCCTCTTGATGGCTAATTCGTGTTCATGTAGTCATGTTGATAACTTCCGTCCGGTTTGGCCAATATAGTGTTGTTCACAGTCATTACATTGGATTTTGTAAATGACGTTTCTTCTGTCGGCGGGTTTGAGTTGTTCCTTTGGTTTTGATAGTAATCTTCGTAACATTGCCGTAGGCTTGTGTGCTAGCGTGATACCATGTGGTCTCAGGAGTCCTGCGGTCACTTCTAATACTGTTTTGGTGTATGGTAGTACAGTTCGTTTTGTTGGTGGTTCTGTGGAGTTCGAATTTCTTTCTTTCTGCAGTAAACTCCGTCTGATGAAACTTCGTGAGTATCCGTTGCGAAGAAATACTCGGTAAAAGTAGTTTTTTTTTCTTTTTTCGAAGCTCTGCGGTGCTGCAGTGTGTTTCAGCTCGTTTGAACAGAGTGCGAATGCAGCTCCTTTTATGGCAGACCGGGTGGTTGCTGTGAAAACGCACTGATGATGTCACCTCGCTTGGTGATGAAACGTTTGCAACTTGAATGCCAAGCTCGGCGGACATACCAATACCAAAATGAACAAGAGTTATTACAAAATAATGCTGTGCACAAGCAAAACAACAAATCGTACGATCATACACTAAAACGTCGAAGACACTTGGTAACCCGTAATATTCACGCACTTCGGTCGATCACCTGAGGTCGACTGAAAACTGATCGGCTGACCGACCGATCTGACAGGTTCTCATCTAGCTCCGATCAGCAATACGCAATTTCCCCCTATAGCTGTCGTCAGAGAAACTCCTTCGATTGTATGTTGGGATCAAGTAGATTTGAGCCTAACACTACAATCAGTTGTTGACTGTCCTCAATCCCGGCATTACTTGTGCTTGATAGATTCGTATGGTTAGAACCTAACAATCATATCAAAACTCCGTGTCCACTGTTGAAAATGATACGCAGTGGATAATCACCAGTTCAATTGAATTTGACTTGGGAGGTCTGGTGATCACAGCGCAGTCACTGGGAAGTGTCCGCGACGCGCAACTTCTGTTAACAACAGGCATGTTACCAAAAGCTGGCAGGAGACAATATCAGTTTATGAAGCGTGACAACCGAAGACATTGAAATTATCAAACTAGTAAACTCTAGCATTCTGTCAAATCCTTTCAACAACAATTCATGAACTGTAAAACAACGGCTCATTTGGGGAACTCCTTTAGTCGAGGGATGAGACAATTATGCACACGGATGTGTTTGATCACTGCTGTTCAGCCTTATACAGAAGATTGGTAGAATTAGATTGAGACATGGAAGTAGTTAATTTCAGGAGGAGAGAAGAGGAGGTTTTGTGTAATATATGTTTTTAAAGCTTTGTATACGTTAAAAATACACACATATTTCATGAAGACTTATAAATGATGGGTTACACTACTGCTGTGACGTCAAAGGAGGCTTGGTCAGCGATGTAGCTGAATGACACTAATCAATTGCATGATATGTCATATTAGATTGCAGTTAACGTGGACACTGTTTTGAAAGACTGATATGTCTTTAATTCCGTTTTTAGTAGTGCGACGCATACGCATTTGTTGGCGCTTTCCGTATACAACATATACAAGCTTCCAGCAATGTCTCTCAGTTTCCTGGTGAGTTTTACTAAACCACCGAATCCAAGCGGCGGTTTTGTTGTGACATGGATAGCTGTGTTGCTTGATTCAGGTGTAATCTATAACAGTTTAGCAAACTAAACTTTTGCTATTTATTTATTTCGATCCTAAAAAATTACGTAATCACAGACTGATATAGAAAATTTGTTTAAAATACTTTTTATCACTCATATATGTGACAATGAGAAATTAATCGTATTTCAACACTAGATTGGCGAAATTATAAAATATTGTTTCTTTAAACAGGATAGTTTACTCACACTAAGTCTGAACGAACTATTACATTGTATGTGCATATATATGTAGATACAGTGTAATAGTCCGTTGAAATTTCTGGCTGCACATTGTTTCAGTGTGTCTTGAATTTCGCTACTGATCCGATCGCATGTAGTTCAATTTTTTTCATATTCACATTCACTCACTTTTTCGTTGCAGCTAAAAATCTTCCACCACACTTCCTCAGGCTAACATAGTCGGAAACGCACATTCAACCCCTAACATCTTGTGTGCCTATGAACCCAAACACTGGCTTGGACTCGTTGAAATACTCGTTTTTTCCATTTCGCACTCTGTTATCTTTTCCTTGTACTTTAGCCCTCCCTATGAATTGTTCTTTTTGCACATGTTCCGGCTTTTCAATTGCAGTGGCATGTCATTTCAGCGCGCATGGACATTTTATTTCACATCGGGGCATCAGCTGCTGGTTCGCTCCCACCTTAGCTAGTGTCCCGTTTCTCTTCCAAGCCGTCATCTAGTATTT
>LUCH01004239.1:14286-50684 GCA_013368495.1 Paragonimus heterotremus | reverse complement strand
AAATGTGGTTTAGTTTGTGACCGTGTTGTCTTCGGATTGAGTGACAAAGTGGCTCTGTCCGAAGGCCTGTCTTTTCTCTGTGTTCATCCGTTAGCATTGGGTGGTTGAGTTGGCCGGGAAGATTCGTATTAAACTTGCATATTTCGTAGTCTGTTGTTCAGACCCGCTGAACGTCGTTCAGATATCTACCGTTTCACTAACCGTTATTCCGTTGTCTGTTTACGCGTTCGTAGGCCGTATACCAAGTTACAACAAATCCTCTCACAAGGGCTTCTTCAGACCAAAACAAAGTATCATCTCCAAGCAAATGTTAGAACGTAATGGACACGTATATCAACACATCAGATATCTAAGTGATTGTTCCAAAGTGTGGGTCAGTTTCTAACAGACCGGTAAAGCTTGTAACTGTTTGCTATTTTTTGAATTTGTGTCCACTACTGAAATGCGCGAAACGTTGCCCATACTTCTTTTTTTGTCGAACTACGATACTTTAAGGATACATTGTGTGGGATGGACATATTTTCAGGAGTCTTTCGCTGATGTCAGTGCGTTTGTAGTGACCTCAAAAGACGCTTGGCCTGCAAAGTTGTTTCCTACATGATATTCCGCACAGGTTTTATTAAAACAGGTCCACGAACGCTTACACTCATTTGTATTACTCACGCGCATTCATACACAGTGAAAAGCAGATCATCATTCGCACTGGTGGCACGTCCCCCATTTTGCGTACACACTATTCCAATAATCGCTTCTGGTCCCACGTCTTTATTTCCCGAATGTATGCAATATACTGCTCACAAACAAGGCTGTTTGTTATACAGCACGTCGAGCTTCCATCCACTGCCGAACACACTGATCTCAGTTTTATTAGTACGGAAATAAGACATGTTTACTCTGTCACTAACGTAAAACATGCAGGTTATATATAACAGATAAGTAGAGATAGGCAGTTTATGGCGGCGTATACGACCACGCCACGTATTACGTCAGCAACACCACGGTAACTCCGTAGATTGATTTGACCATTTTTGTGCACATAGCGCCGGCTGATTAGGTTATGATTAATGTAGCTTCTCTAAAAGTCAGTAGCTTTCGGTCCCGATTGCGTAACAATGTTTCGGATGATCCAAGTGGGTCAACCTGATGATCTGCTATCATGAGCTATCTAGCAATCGATGATGCGGGGATTCCAGTAACGGATTCACCAGTTTCTAATTGTTGTGTCGTGGGTTATTTTAACCCGTTCGGGATGTGTCCTGCCACTCGTTGAGATAGTTGTTGATCTGGTGTGCCTATGTGAACGTTATTGCAACTGGTAGACAACGTGAGAGGCAGAATAGTTAGACAAACTGCGTTCGCGATTGTGTGGAACTGGTGTTTTGATAGTTTTGAACCAAACGTATTTGGATCGCTTGAACAGACTCGTTGCACTTGTTCATTATGCTGTGAATGTCTGAATTTTTCAAGATATCCATTTACCAGTAACGTTTTTCATAGCATCTCTTGCTCCGTATGCAAGTTATCAGAGGTGCAAATACGCTTGGTTCTATGAAACAGGGCTTTGACCAAACCCCACTTGTATGATGTTGAGGCAAAGCTGTAGAGTTGAAGATATTGTCCACGTCAAGTTACTTTGCGGTGAACTGATGGCTGTAATGCCTCATCCTCAACCCTGGTAATGAGCTAAACTGCCGTTGGATTCAACTTTCTGAGACGGGTTTGGATAAATTAAGTTATGAAGGTTAAAAAGCAAATCAAAATAATCAATATCCGTAGAAATCAAACTATCATCAATTTACCGTTTATGCAATAGGGTTTTGACAATATCACCTGGGACTTGTTGTTCGGTCATTCCCACAATGAATGATCCTTGAGACATTCAAGTGAAATACCTGTGTTACGGTTTTGGTTAGAAATAAAATCGCATGGAATCTCAGTTGTCTAACGAAGAGGAACATTCGTGAAAAGGGAATCAACGTCAATGGAATACATAGCTTGAGAATTCACCGACTAGTGTTCTGATGTCTCTGCTAGTTCAACAGAATCCTTTAGGCACTGGGGAGGATAACATTTTGTGAATGGGGTCTAAGATTTCAACCAGCCATCGAACAAATTTTTGATATACTGAATTGTCCATACACAAAATTGATATGTTTGATGCACCTCTCATTCGTGCTGTTTCCGTGTAACTTAGCTTCATGCGCCTATACTGATTTTCGGATATATGACCGTGCAACAGCAATATCTGTAGTTGCCTCGCTATTTGCCTTCCCAACAGTATGTTATTTCCAGTCGTTTTATTCTCCTAAAAATTTCGTTGGTCTTTCAAAATGCTATTTATTGTCGTCATATAATCGTCCTTGCTCATAATGACAATGGCAGAACCAGGTGGAATACACTTCTCATAAAAATTACTACGTGTCCATTCCACTGCTATCTGGCATGGTAACGAATGCAAACGTTCCAGTTCTCTCATTGTCGAGGCAGCGAGTCTTCGTTTGAGAAATTTGTAACAGTGGGTTCCTTGTATCAACTTCATCAGTACAGAAAGAAGACATGGTGCGATATGTTAACATTTCGTTTACTCTCATCAGTAGCAAAAATAAAACATGCAGGTTGTATATGATAGACTAATAGAGATAGTTTATGGACAGGCATACAATCACTCTATGCACTCTACGGATCTCATGACCAGCGATTGCTAGACTTATTGTAACTGATCTTCAGATTGACCCACTTAAATCATTCAAAACATTGTCACGCAATCGGAACCGGAAGCTGCTAGCTTTTAGCGAAGCTATGTTGATTACGGCTCACCAGCCGGCGATATATGCACAAAAGTGGTTAAAGCGACCTACAGGATCGCCGTGGTGTTGATCACATAATACATGGTGTGATTGTATACGTGTCCATAAAGTGTCTATCTCTACTTGTTTTTCATGTATAACCTGCATGTTTTACATTTGTGGTAGGTGAGAGCAAACAAAATGGTAACACATCGGCAATATGTTCTCCTTATGCCAGCTGAGCGTTTACCGTACCGAGCATTATATACTGAGATCACCAACAATTGGGTAAAACCGCGTGGTGGTCAAGCAACAACGTGGTCACGAAATACGAAGACCTTGACTGCTCCACTGAGCAAAGTGGGTAGGTGTCGCCTGCATGGATGGGGTCCTCGTGATCACTCGAACCACTGGTTAGAGACTCTATCCGAGATGGCGATGTGTCGCAGTCAATGGCGTACCTGTATCCACACCATTTCTAGTTCTTCCGCTTACTCTTCTTTTATTAATTCTCAACCTTCTTAATAACGTTTTTTTCTAGGATATTCCACGTCACTGTTGAGGTGAGCGGTGGCCCGAGCCACAGTACCTTTTGGTCAGGCTCATAGCTGTTATGGTGATGATGATGATGAATATTTCCGCATTAACGAAGTTTTTAAAGGGAACCCAGTGTTTCATTACCTCAGTATGACAAACGCTGAATCTGGTCACATTCATTTCATCGGAGTTTCTCAACAATTTGTTTACGAAAGGAAACACACCCGGTGACGGAACGTGCTGCTGTGTTGTTGGCGCCGTTTTATTTATCGTTTGTGTAAGTCGTGTGCATGGCTTAAGCCCAGTAATTACTGGGCCTTTGGTTCATGATTGTTTCTTGTTGTTTCCTTTTCCAGGACAGTTGTTGGATCCCCTACTTCGGAAGAACGCTGTCCCTTAGTGTCCACGTTGCCCTAATGTTGGCCCGCAAGTGTAACAGACAACCAGAGTGTAAGCAGTCGGCTTGCATGTTACACTTCATGCGTTGCTTAATGCACTCGAAGGTTCTACCTACTTCTCGCTTGGCGCGGGGACACTCATGAGTGACCCCTGATCAAGGGTCACTCGGGTGTTCTTATGGGACGGTCATGATAACTAGGCTAGGAAGGTATATTTGCTAGTTTTCCTGCGCGGCAAACGTTCGATAAAACCCGAATAGGTAGTAGAAGCCCGGGCTGGTTTTTCTGCTGAGTGTCCTTCGAATGACCCGAAAGTACACAGTTAGGACTGTCACAGGACGCTCAGGGGACACTCATAAGTCTGCCGTGCTGGCTGGGATAGGCTCAAACAGTTATGTAAATTGACAGCTGAGTTTACTCAGCTGTTTTATATTTGTTTAAAATCTGAATTTGTTATTCTATTTAGAATTACTTCTTTTGACCACACTTTTAACCTCAATTGTGAATTTCTGTCCGGTTCTAACGATTTTCTCTTGATATTTTCCTCCTAACCACCGTTTACAATAACGAGTACATCTGTTGTTCGTTTATCTGACCGTCCGGGCTGTTCCACGAAAGTGGTTCACGGGAAGGAGTGCAATTCTTACCATGAATGGTTTCACATCAACTGCACCGGACTTACAGTGGACCAGTACTCGGCATTAGAGCAAAGCAAGGCAGTCTTCCTCAGTGGCTTGAGTCATATCTTGTTAATCGTCTGTACAGGGTACACCTAAACGGTGCATTCTCTATTTGCAGGTCTAGCCTCAATGGAGTACCCCAAGATTCAGCCCTTGGCCCGCTACTATTTTTGATATTTATCAGCGATCTTCTTCTTTTAATCACCTTCTTATTATTAGTGTTTGGTGATCACGTCAAAATTTGGTATACCGTCAACACTATCAACGATTCTCTTATCCTACAGAAGGACCTTAACACTATTCGATTAGTCTCGAGTGAACCGACTCTACGTTAATCAGCATTCTCCTCACGTGCTTGTTATGAGCGATATTAACGTCCCAAAAACGTCCTTCATACAACAAATTCAACAAGCTCCAGAAAGTAGATTGGACTCAACTTTGACATTTGCTACACAGCAAAAAGCCTGGACACAACACGTGAAGTCTGCGACGGGGCAGATTTTTTCGTTGCTCGATCTCGGGATCATAAATAAAAATCATTAAGTTGATCAGGTTATTATTGAGGGTATCTTAGGCCACAGTGATCATTTGATCCTGGTCTTTGACTTCCTTTGCTGTCGAATACAACATCCTGCGAAGAAGCAGTTGATCAATAATTTCAACCGAGTCGACTTTGATATTATGAGGAATCATCTCTGCAGCTCTACGTGGGCTCCACTTCAGTTACCTCAGACTACCAACGTGCTGTGTGTTTGTTGTTTTGATCCGGAGGGCTGTGCTGACTCCGACCTCGGTCGTTGTAGGTTCAACCTTGTCAGATTGGCCAAAGGGGAGCAGCCAGACAAAAAGCAGATGCGTCCGTTATGAGGTGTTCGTTATGTATGGTGTCGTTCTGTTGCGTTTCCGTTCCGTTTGTTATTTTCTTTTTTGCGTGATCTGATTCTCTATATGTGATTGGTCTGTCTGTGCAGTATGTGTGGTTGGTTTGTCTGTGCAGTATTATCTCTATGTGAATGTACCGAATGTCTTGGGTTGTGACTGTCAGGCCTGTCCTGGATGGTTGATGCTGCTGCGTAAATTGGCCAGCCCGTTGTACGAAATTCTGAAGAAGGATTGCAAATTTCACTGTACAGATAAGGCCAATCAAGCGTTCGTCGAGATCCAACAATTGTTGTGATCCAAGAATGCGGATGGCAGAAGGGTTATTTATTCGACAAAGTAACACATAGGTTAAGCGTTTAAACAAGACCAGAAACAAAACCACTCATTTGCACGCGATGTTTGGCCTCAGACCGTCTCGGCTGCCACAGACGTCAATGCTCAGTTCCTTTAAGTAGCAGGGACCATTATGTGCGATGCTGCACTCTGATGCTCCTTCCTGCATTTTTCCTGTGGCTTGTACGATTTCAAACTATTTGCTCTGGTCCTACTACTGAATAGCCGCGATATGAGTGGTATAATACGATCGCTCACCTTCACTGCACTAGTTATAAGTGATTTTTAGAATGGTCGTCGTTTTGCAACAAATAATGTCGTGAACGACCAACACTTAGGATCCTACGGCCGCAAACGATCGTGCGTTAATGAAGGGCTTTGATTTGTTGGCCAAAGTGGTTGAATTAAAGGTTAACCGTAGGAAATGACTGCTCTGTGGACGTTGATGATCGGTGGGACATGGGCAGTGCTAAACACAACAGAAAAAAGCCTGAGTAGGAAAGGATAGTAGCTGCATTCGATAGTCCGCCAGAATGCGAGAAAGTGGTTCTAAGCGGCTTGGTTTGCACAAGGTGCGTAACTTTTGGTGTTTGTTGTTAACCTGTAGGGGGTATTGAACAGTGCCTTACTTGAATTGGGTTAAGATACCAGACAGCGTTTCCCCCCAGTAGCAGTTCATCTGAGGTTCTTAAATGGCCATTCAGGATCATTACAACTGTGTTGTTGGCCTCAGTGGACTCATGTAACCACTCCGATAAAACGCTGAAGTCAGTACAGAACGTGGTGGAACAATTGATACTGGATATAACTGGATTGGAAACAGCATCACAAGGAAACGATAAACAAGGGCGCTTAGTCAACTATGGACAAAATACATTGGGAGGGATTTTTTAGACCGACAGTTTAGAAGGTGTAAAACTATAATTTTTCGCGGTCATTTCTTTTCGATAGTTCCCATAGAGCCATACAACAGGATGCTCAGCAAACATCCTTTCGATAAAATCTCGTCAGGCTGTTACAGTTTTAAAGATTTAGTGGGTTATGTACACAAATTCGCTTATTTCAGAGGACAGAACTGTACTGAATGAAAATTTAACGATGTACTTCACAACTGCTGTCAAGGAACAAAGTTTGACATTGAAAGGTAAGACTCACACATAACATGGACTAGTTGATCAGTGGTGGTTAGCTTTGCATTGCTTTGGTGGATAGTGCTAACTGCGGGCAATGAGAGGGCTGGGAACGGGGGTTATTTCACAAGAAAGATCGTCCACAAATGATGTGTGGCTGGCTTTGCTGTATCGCTTAGCATGATTTCTACTATTGCATAAACATTTGGCCATCTGCCGCACGTTAGGCTGTGTAATAAGCCTTGTGTATTTGATGTAGCATGGTTCGTGGCTACTAGTCACTCTAAACAGTGGATAGGTGTCACGTACTTTAACATTGCTGACAGAACTGGAATTGCTGACCTCGTCAGCCGTCGTAGTGGACGATGAATGATAGGCATTGTGCCGGACGCTGATAAAACAAACACAACTGTTCTTCAAAATTCGCGTCATCGCTTGAAAAGTGAGACGAAAAACTGCAGGCACTAAAACACGTTGAAGTATGGAAAATAGATCAGAGAGACAAATAGCATGGTCACAAACATGATAAAATCAACAGCTTCATCATCCGGCAAATATGCAGACAAACAAGGTGGTGGTGATTTCAACTTGATAGTTCAGGTGACCGAAGTGTGATCGGTTAGTTTTAGTTGGGATCAGTCGAGTATTTGTATCACTACAGAACAACAAAGTAACGACGGCCACGTGCAAAAATTGGCATTGATTCAACTTCACGCTGTCAGTCTACTCATGCATGCTTATGAAAGCCAGTCGAGCGTTAGCTACCTACTTGTTGAATAGGTAGATCAGTTAGTAGCCATGGCAGCCCGATGAGATTTTATTGAAAGCATGTTTGCCACACTTTGATCTCTACTACACTTTTTTGTTGGACAAATCAACTGGCGACAAAGGCCACTGAAAACAAGGTCTTATAAACATGGTGAGGGTAATGGAAGGGTAGGAGAATGCCCGGCTGATGAGGGGCAGCTATTTCGTTGATGGTATGTAAAATGCACAATGCGTAGTAGAAGTGGAATCATTAATCCCGTCTCTTATACCTCTGGGAATAAGATAGATAAAATTAGGACCGATTTTCTCGTCGTGACAGATGCTGGGACAGACCTAAAGCGTAGGAAGATGTTTATGAATTAAGGTTCTCCGACACTCAGAGGATCCCAGAAGAACCACATTAACTGATGCGTACACTCAAAACCCTTGTTTGCACTGCATAGAAATACACTGGGCTATTCGCGAACGGCGATGGCATCTGTCTCGTGCAATTAGACTGGATATGAAACGCTAACGGCTAAGATATTCAGGTGGAATTCTGGCTCATTTAGGAGAGAAAGAGAGGAGACAAATATGTGGCACATTGGATGAATTTGTTAACGAATTCAACACCTCGTACAACTCACCCTTCCTTTTGGTGAAGAATTCAAACGAGAAACATCATTTTTGCGTAAATTTTCTGAGCTTGGACGAACAGACAAAGCACAGTTGTGCTAGTGCCGTTAGTCGTCGGGATTTTTTTAAAGTTTTACTGGATAAAGTTGCTCACAATATCGGATTTTTGCTCAGAAGCGTAAGAGAACAACATTCAATGAAGACAAAAATCAATGTGAACTCAAGCGCTTGCCGTTCGACTTACCCGGGACAACGTTAACATTTCCAGACATGGCGGTTCAGGCGGTAAAGTGACTGGATAGTATGTTCGATTATAAAGATGGTATCGTGGCATATGATAACAGAATTGGAACATGCCGCATACACAGGTGCTGTCTTAAAACCAATTCAGACTCTGAATCAACGATGTTAAGCCTCGATTCGGACGATCAGCAGCGTTGTTAATGGAGCACAATGTTGGGCAGGTAAAGTCAAACCACTACTGAATGAAAGTAATGACGATTAGAAAGCTATCGGTTCCAAAGTCCAAGCGGACGCATGAACAATATTTTGGTCGAGCGGGATACTACTATCCTTTCGTGAATTATTTCCATTCTATAACGTCACCATTTTACAAACGCCTTCGAAAGGACAAGAACTTCCAATAGATCCAGGGTGCTCAGAGAACGTTCACACAAAGACAACAGGAAATTGCCACTGGTGAATAACAAGGATTTTGCTTTTGTGTAAATTGAAATTGTCACGTAGTCGATCGCAGATGTTGCATTCCCAAAGACATTTTCAGTCAACCTATTTCTAAACGTGGCACTGAAATCGAGTTCCATTTCCATAGGAGCTCATGAGTAGTGCAGATATACCCATCAGGACCGTAATTTACACCCTGACCTTCGTGTTTGTGAGACTAGCGTGTTAACCATAACGTCAATAATCACACAATAGACACGACCGAAAGTTAATATTCAACCAGCCAACCATAACCGTATGTGCATAGCGTTCAGTTTGCTCGGTCATTTCGACAGGTGGATGGACAGGATCACTCTGTTAAATCCAATCAATGGCCTCGTGACCAAGACTCCCCAGTTAGGTTAAAGCTGCTGTTTTTATTCAACCAACTGAGTCAAGGCCTAGACTTCTGATAGACGTTCGGTAATTTTGAACATTTCAAATTGAATACCATCCACAATTGATCATAACTTTCGCAGTCAGATAACCCTCTCGGTTGAACCACTTCGGAAGAATGTACTGTACTGGAGTTCCGCTCTTATTAAAGCTCATCAGCAGTACATATCCTCGTCTGAGCCAGAATTTGCACTCCGATCCTCTTGTTTGTGAGACCAAAGTGCTGAAAGCAACGCCAGTAACCTCACAATAAGCACTACCGTTAAGAGTGAGTGTTTGATAATCATTGATTACGTTCGTGAACATGGTCATCAGCCAAAGGTATTTGTTGTTGAAATCTGGCTGTTGTCCAAAAGGAGTTCTGCACTTTGTTCAGCTGTTCGATTAACGTTCTCATACGAGTTTCCTACAAACACTGGATGATAACGCTTATGAGTAAGGATGGGCTTTAACCGAACGCAGCGCGAATGAATGTAGTTATTGCTAATAAGCAGAAGTAGATTTTGATTGGTATAGGTCGGAAATCACTCAAAATTGTTCACAGCTGTCGACGTCACATAGATTTCTTTCAGCCACTCTTTCGAACAAAAGTATCAAACTCGAGTTTACTTCATTTTGAAGTTCGGTGGTAGTGTGTATTCCTTCCGCGGCCGCGAGTGAACCCTAGTCTATGGGTACTTGTAAAACGAGACTCTATTGTCTATTATTCCACAAGCTTCACACTGCACATGACTCGACTGTGCTAAGTGGACATTGGGACACAATCGTTCTGGAGAAACGCTGAGCTTAGCTGTTCACTTTGAGGGAAAACATAGTAATGATCCTTTGTCAGCAAATCACACGTTCAAATTGTCACAAGCATGGTTCATCGAACCGGCACCTATGTTCTGGTGGACGTGAACTTAATTGATCATCCAAGAATCTCTATTTGGTTGTCTCTATCTGATAGCCTAATGGGGACAAACTCATCGATTTTGGAAACAAACATCAAAAGATACTGGAACTGTTATTATCACGATTACCATCTCTCACTGTCGTAATCATTACAAACTATTAACAGGGTGGACCTCATCCATTCGGCCGACCGAATGAGTACAAGTCAGGGAAATTTAGACTTACTACCCCCAACAGGATTCACGCCAGTAGATGGCTGACGGTATTCGATCAAAACACAATCAATCAAATCCGAGTCAAAGACGGTTGTTAATATCCGGCCAAATTTCAGTTGGTGACCAACTGTCATTCCCGACTGTTTTTGGGGGGCGGATATTGAAAATCGTCGAACGTGGGCAACAGGTCTGATAAGTAGACCAACAGCATCATATTGAATAGATTAATCTATCTTCAAACTTAATCTGGCAACCGAAACTGTCATGTAACTTTAGCCTAGGGTTGAACACCACAGTGGATAAGCAATTAGATCACATAACAACCTCTCAAAAATGAAAGTTGAATATTCGAGATTCACACATTCGCATATAAGTCCCATAGCTATTAAGCGATGCATTGGATCAGTCTTTAAAGAGTGGTTGCCTGAACAACCTGGGCAGCCATTTACAATAACCACTAGCTTTAATAGTTCATTTGGCAACAACCATTTCTTACTATAAAAAAAGTATTGAAATATTGACAATGGAAGCATGAGGTTCGACGACAACAACGTGGTTATCTCTGAATTCGTATGAGAGAAGAATGCCGCGTTTGCTACCTTCACAATGGACCCAGACAATGGAGCGATGAGGGCCACGTTCCAGAGTATCCTCCGTCAACTGGCCGAACGTGTCAGCGGAATCAAGGACAGCTGCGGGAGGAAGCATGGTATGCGGATTCATGGCTTCGCAGACCGTCGACAACGATAAAGAGTCATACAATTCGCTTAAGTCGATCTTCGGTCCACCGGTCCAATCCACTAAACCACCGGTAGACGTGGACACTGGCTATTTGTGCACCACTCCAGAGGGCATAACGAAGGTCTGGCACAAACACTTCGGTAGCCTACTGCTGTGCTCCGATTCGGGTGCTATCAACGGTAGGCCTTACAGGCTGTGACAACGGTAGAGAGAACTCGTGACTCAGCGGTAGTCCAAACCATATTCTGACATTCACAAACAGTAGCGTCATTCCCAAGTGCGTGGATGAATGTCGTTGGCCCTTGAGGGCACGACCAATCAGAACGCAGCTGGAGTGTTAACACGAGCGTCGAACACACACGCGGCCTTGAAGCGTATACAACACCCACTAAGCCACCCTGCTATCATTGTTTGGGTGATCATGAACAGCCTGCCGTAAGATGCCACCAAATCTTCACTTGATATCACCTCGGATTTGCTAGAGTTACGGAGAGCGACTGATCAGCTGCACAACGGGAAGACTGCAGGCGAAGGTGGACTGCTGGGTGAGATCCTGAAGAATGGCGGACCGGCGTTGGAACGTGCATTGCTCCAGCTGGTTCACTTAATCTGGGAGCACGAGGTAACGTTGCAAGATATCGTACCCTTTTTCAAAGGTAAGGGTAGTAAGCAATGTCCCGGCAGCTATCGGGACATCAGTCTACTGAGCTGTACAGGCAAGGTGCTTGCCAGAATCCTTCTGAACCGGCTGGATACGGAAGTCTTGGAGACAAATGTTCCCGAGGAACAATGCGGACTCCCGGCGAGTCGGAGTATGATCGACTCTGTGTTCGTTACTCGACAAATTCAGGAGAAGTGCCGGGAACGAAACCAGTCTCTGCAAGGCCTGTTCGTGGGTTTCATCATTGCCTTTGATTCCGTGAGTCGCGAAGCGTTGTGACTGGTGCTTAGTAAGTTTAGATATTCAGGTAAGTTCGTTACCGCTCGGTCGAGAACGAAAACTCGCGGTTCACTAGGGGACCGCCGATGATAGGTCGTGGTGACATGAGTGTATGGCGTTGCGATGTGTGCGGCCGCGAATGCGCTGGCCGTCTGGGATTAGTAGGTCACCAGCGTACTCACAGTGCACCGTCAATGAAGAAACGACGAGTACGTTAAGCTCAGGTAGGTCATATCGGCATATCCATTCTATTTTTGTTAATGATTGCATCGACCAAGACCATGGTCGTTTGGCAACTAATTCGCTCCTCTTTTCAGAAACTTGAGTGTCTGTAGTCTTCTACCCATTCTTTTCTTCAGTTGTGATGATGTATTGAATGATGAATCGTTTGCTTGTTCTTTTCGTAGTCTAATCTGAATTTTGTTTTCCATCGTTATCCTCTTTGGATTGCACTAACATGCACTCGTATACTAAAATGTTTCTTATATTACATTTCACATACCTTTCTTCTCAGTTTAGATCTTGTCATTGCAGTCTCTCTATCGGTTTGTTTTCCGAGAGATAAGGGTTTCCTTTTCGTGCCGGCCGTTCAGTTGGTTAACCAGCATTAATCGGCTGGACACAGAGGTCTCACTCACACACCCACTGGTCTTATTTCTTTGGGTTTACACCGAATGCGTTGTGTGGGTAGAACCCCAAGTGATGCAGCGCAAAACATTTGCGGTGATGGCAAAGCGCATGTGTCTTTAGATGTTGGCCAGTTAATTACAATACGTTGTAAATAGTATGGGTAAAACCAAACATCTAAATAATATCAGAAGGATGTGTAACCAAAGTGTAATGTAAATAACAGAAAAATATAACAGGTGCACTTACAGCAAGGGTTTGGACAAAATACACAGATGTAATCCGGGAGTATGTTAGTGGAGTGTTGGTTGGAATCCTATAGATGTCAACGTAAGGAGCTACAAGATGGAAACACTGTGCAGTCCACTGAACACTGTAGCTGTGTATTGTTCACCGGCGCGCGACAGACCCAGACGAGTTGTGTTCACATGTGAACATCGTCTCGTTCTTTTGACAGCTCCGATGAAGACGCTGGGTTGAATCACGTGTCACAGTGTGGTGGACCGTCAGGCAGAAAGTGCGAGCATTCCAACTCTCGGTGGAATACCTCAACACAGGGGGAGGTGTGTTCAAAACCCATCGCGAACGGATGGAGGACGGCGTGGGCGATCGGATGAGTCATCGCTCGACCGAATCGGACCAACGGGCGAGACGTGGCAGCCGAAATAAGATGGATGACCAAATTGAAGGCCTGATTATTCCAACATTCTCAGGAATATCTCGACACGGCTGTGGAGTACGGTCAAAGCCCGCAGTGGATGGACGGAGGACAGCACGAGCGACCGGACAAGCCATCGCTCAACGAAATCGGATCAACGGACGAGGAATAGCGGAAGGAGAACCCCCGGATAGAAGGCGTAAATCGCACACCCAAACCGGGTAGAAGTGCACACGACGTGTGAGCGGAAACCGGGGCTGTTGTGGACTGGAATTGTGATTCAAAATCGCGAGCGCACGTGTGGCATGGTAACTAGCGAGTTGGACAATAAAGATTGTGCTTTATTGGACGCCTTTTCGGTACAGTAGGCTAATGTCCGAGATGAGGTTGTCTGCATGTCTTGCTGTTTCTGTGTGTGTGCATGTGAGCGTATGCGTGTGTGCACGCGACATTGACTACAGGGGTGTTTCAAGTTGAACATCAGCCACAATTGATCGCAGTTGTCGTATCCCCATAGACTTTCTATGCGGCCGCTTTCGAAAAGAAGCACTAGACTCGAGTTTCGTTCTCATTAGAGCTCGTCAGTAGTGCATATCATCGTCACTGCCGGGACTTGAACCACGGACACGCTGTTCATGAGGCAAACACGTTTACCACTGCGCCATTGACCTCACGTTAGGCACGACCGAATTATCATAGGTGAATGCCCAAACACATTCGCTTGTGAGTAGTGATCAGTGGTGTTGGCATACTGTGAGTCGCTCGAAGTCACTGCGGTTCATACGCGTAAGGGTCGCCCTGCGGTTGATGTGTGGGCATAACATTCAGGTCAAATGCCACAATAAGTCGGTCCAGGCATATGACCTTGACCACACAACAGGGTGCTGCTACATGCCTTTTGACTTGGGTCATTGTGACAGGCTAATCCGAACCGGATGTCGCAAACCCTATGGTGGGTGAACGTGTTGACCTAGAAACAATGAAAAATACGGATTCTTTAATGTAGAACAACTCAAGCTTACACTACAAAAAAGGAATATTACGACCAGAATAGTTAGAAAGTCGCGTAAACGTTTTTCTGTGTACAACACAATGAACACCTACTTCGGTCGTTATGGGCTATGTCATGAAACCTACATAACTAAGGGGAACTTGATAACTACTTGAAGTAAAACCTGCTTTTTCATACAGTCACCTTCTTGATGAGTAACTTGGGTTTTGATCTCCTACTGCTAACATTCACGGGCGGCCTTTGAAAGCAGGTTTGTTCATAAGGAATGCACCGCAGATATTTTTGTGCCATCGCCTTGTTTCGCCCGGGTGTAGTTCGTTTAACCAGTTTTCATACAAGTTAGCTTGTGATAGTCGTTTCCGGTCAATTCTTCATCACGTTTATCTTGTGGTTACCCAGTTGGTGGACATTCCACCACTGATTTTGAGCTTAACCTCAGCCCCAACACAACATGGCTGCTTGGACTGTTCTGAGGTCCCACCTACTGTTTATAGCACTCTGTAGTGCCACGCAGGCTTGTCGGACCCGAGAGAGTATTGCTACCTGTGTGTTTACGTCCTATATAAAGTCGTATGGAAGTTCTGTGTTCCGAATTCGCACTCCAGTCGTTCATCATACTAAGTGAAGCAAAACACATTGCAAAGTAACTTCTTCCGTAAAAAAATTGAACAGAGAAGTCAGAAGCATTTTTTTTCACAATGTATCTCTCGAACACATTTCGTCGCATCTCATCAAGTACGTACTGCGGTCTGTGGGTTCACAGAGCAAAGTTCAATGAACATTGTGAAGCTAAACAACAACCATACATCAACAACCATACAAACACGGACACACACCCATGCTCATCAGTTACCAGGACAATGTGTTACTGACGACCAAATCTTTCCGTACGCAGAGGGATTACTTCCATTTTCTAACTGCTACTGCCTCCGCGAATCGGAGAAGCTTTCGACTTTCGTTGTGTGAGAAACTTCGTCAGCTGAACTATATTGCTGATTAACTTGCGATGGTACACCGATAGCCCGCACATGTGAAATACTAATGAACCAGGTAAGGTAGTATCGCAGATCGAGACAACATTCATCATAAAAGTGATAAAAAAAAGTGGCATCAGAAGAAGTCGAAAACAAGAAAAAGGGAAGATTAGTTAGCTGTTAACATTGAAGTGGAAGTAAGTACACTGCTGACTGCAGCACACAGCTAACGTTACGAGGGTAGTGCATTCAGTGAATCGAGCCAGGTGTCACTGCCTGTAACGATACAACAAACATAAGCACCAATAGTCCTCAAGCAAAACATGGAAAACATCATTGCTTGATTAACTACTCTCGAAAGCCTCTCACTGTTATTGATGAGTAGTCTGAGGTTCACTTAGTGTGAAGTGAACAGCATTCGCATTTTGCACACAGCTTTCTGTTTCAGATAGACGTTCCAGGCAGTTCCTTTCGAAAGGAAACATGGGATTATAGTTTCGTTCTTGTTAGAGCCTGTCAGTAAGGTATATCCTTGCCACAGCCAGGATCTAAACCTCAGCCATGTTCGCATGAGCCAGCCATGTTGACCACCGGTCCACTGAACTCAGCCACATTCACTTGTGGGTAATGGCCAGATTACCCGGTTGTCTCGATAAGGGACATAGTTACCATCCGTTATCTCCAGCCTGGCTTGTGGGTCAACCGATCGGCCAAATGCCCGATCACACGTTAGTAAGCTAAAAAATATTGCTCAGCGGAGTCACTAAAATTGGATGTTTCGTCCATTATATCCACTTGATTACTTACGATTAGCATAGATTGATCGTACAACTCTGCAACACACCTCCCCGCTGGAGGCTTGTTACGACTGTGGCAAAAGCCTTTCCAGCTTTCTACTTTCCCACAATGAATTGCGTGCCGGTGATGATGGCGTTATAACACTTGATGTACATTCTCTTCTATTCGGGGGATCATGCCACTCGCAGAGCCTTCTTCCGTGAACCCGATCTCACGTTCATCTATCCTGATTAAATATACTTCATCGTAGCGTTCTACTGCCGCATAGGACCTCCACCATTTTTTGAGGAACCTCTCAGATTCGCATTCTGCTGTACCCAAGTTCCGTCGAACTCTGCGAAGCATCAGGTTTGAACATAGGTCATGAACCGGATAACTTGAGGTTTGACCATTCCTTGACGACCTCTTGTGCAACTGAAAGGTTTTGGTTGGTCAAGCTCCGTTCCTCTGCTAACTTGTGAGCATCTGTTAATGTCCACATATGCTGATCTCCTGATAAATCGGCAGTCTTAGCAATCTCATATTTATTACTTCAAATGGCAATTTATTCTTTGCGTCTTGTGATGCGCAACTACAAACCGGGAAGATCAATGAGAACATCTATTTCCAGCTCCCTCCTTAAGCTGGCCATCACTACGCCGTTAATTTTTGCAGACGCTCTATTTGATGAGTGACGACATGGCGTCGTACAAATCGTCACGATTTCAAATCTTCTTAAGCTGTTCCGGAACTTCTCATTTTCAAAGCAAAGGTTTTGATCAACCAAAATACTTCGAGGAACTTCGTTAACTGCAACAACTGCTACCCTGCACATTGTCCGCGTATATGGCCGTTACTTCGAGCCATTTTGTGAGACCTTTCATACTAGTTAGCAAAAGTATTAGGTAGGGAGGGGACCATCATGTCTGCTGTCAAGTTTTACAAGTGGAGATTGGGTGATCAGAATGTTGAGTAAGGCGATTGTTTTCATTCAGGAACCGATATTGCTGGTTCGCTAATACGCAGTAGATGGCACCGTGTGAACTTTTTGCATTAGCATTTCGTAATTTCAGTGACACCCTGTGTGAACCAGCTGATAACAATTTTTAACAGGTGTTTCTATCAACTGTACAGGTATCATCATCAGCCGAACTCAACCCGCACCGTTCAATCGCAAGTTTTACCGGTGAGCCTTGAGTGATTTCCTTTCCAGATGTCCTTTTTTTCCAAATGAACATTGCCTTACTCTTGCTTAACTATATATGTAATTACCTCAAGAAAGTTGCGTCCAGACTCTAAGAATTCGAAAATCGTTAAACCCGTCAGTTAACCTGTATCAAATGAACTAGTAGTGTGAGCAACTCAAAGATTCGCTGGCGTGTATTTGACAAACTTATAATATCGCGTTCTATAACTAATGTAACGAAAACGCACAGTCTATGCTTCCTGGGTGCAAATTGTTCAGTGCGGCTGCTGATGGTTGGAAAGAACTGTAAAACAACCAGCTGATGACGTTATGCCGGTTGTTGAGTGTTGACCGTCACAAAGAGCAAGGATGGCAGACGCTCCAGCTAGGTTGGGGAGTGCGTGACCATTCACACTGCTGGTTGGAAACACCCTCGGGCATGACAGTGTTGTAAGTAAAGGACGCTTCGACCGATTGGCGTAAGGTGCGAGGTGGACAGATGATGACCTGGCGTGGACAAATGAAACCGTTCACGAAGGGGTTGGGCACTGTAGATCGGGTTCGTCTCCCGAGCTGGAGCCCTCGCGACTCACAGAGTCGGTGGCTGGAAACGTTAATTGAAATGGCGGCTAACCGAGATCAGTGACGTGAATGTTGTCGTCGTTTCGCCGTGCTGTCTGTGAAGTGAGTGCACTTAATGACGCGAGGCAATGAAAGCCATAAGCCATAAGCTATCTTGCTGATGACGTTTTACTTTCACTTACAGCTAGGTTGTTTGTTTGCAAAGGTGTAGGCATCTCGATGTTGTATGTTTGAATGTAGACGTAGCTATTTTTATTGATTAGGTCCCTTCCCCTCTCCCTTTTTTCCTCCCTTTTCTTAAACAGGGTTTGTTTCTTCTTCTTCATGGTTGTGTGGCAGTTAAGCATCAATGTGTACCACTGATGTATTGCTATCTATGATGAGGATGACGATGAAAGGACACCCAGCTTCCTTAAGACTGCTGACTCTTCTTCATGAATCAACATTGTTATATTAGATAACTTAGTTTCCATTCCTTACGAATTTGTATACATGTCACCTAGTTACTTCGCGAACTGCTGTCACGATCAACGCCAGTCCCAGTCATAGTACACATGGATGCAGCTAGAAGATAATAATGACGACCAGTAAGCTATACACAATTACGACAACCTTAAAATCTGGTTGGCCCCATTGTCATGTTATTGCTACTGTGTGAAAATCAGCTTTGCGTTTGACTACCATAGTGTGTTTCAACTTACCATATCTGGCGTCACCATTTTCAGTCTTCAACCGTACCCGGCTGGGTTCTACGGCTAAGACTACTGTTGGTCTGAAACGCGTCTACAAAGTACGGAAAACAGAAGAGAAGCAGAATATCAAGCAAAAAAGATTGCGTTTCACAAACGGAAGAGTCAACCAGGTTGCGGATACAGGCTAACCATTGACTACGATATACTGCCATGTCAAAAAGTCATTCAAATCAGTAGTATGGCTGATCGCGAACTCTCCAGACGGCACCCACTAACCTTGCTGAGCAGAACGGTCAATGTTTTCATTGCCACTTCCCCTGTCTTCACCTGGCCGCGTTGGGGTTTTTTCCAACCATCAACAACCACACTGAACACTGTGCCGTGAAGCAGACGCTCTATCGGCTCATGGTGTACGTGATCCAACAAGCAAAGCGTGTATTTTCATTATCTCGGTTATCGGCCACGAATTTGCACGTCTCCCAAATACGCGCCAGTGGACAATCGTTTTCCGTACACGGTCAGCCCATTTCAAACAAGCAACCTGGCGGGTACAACGGGGATCAGATACCGAGAGTCTGTGTACATGTTTCGCTGGGATAGGCCAGGTCTCTGATCCACAGGACAAAACTGAGCTCACACACACTGTAAACTCTGTCTTTAATTGACAACTGCACGCCTTTGGGACGACACAAGTGACGAATGCCGCAAGTGCTTTCGCTATCCTCGTGGACAATTCGTCAACAATACTCCACTCGGGTAGGTGAAATGTTCGACAATCTCCAGTTGCCTGCCAGCACTCACAAAGATTGTGCCAGTGTCAACCCAATCATGTAACAATAGTAACTCTAAGATTAACGGTGATTATGCCCACCACGTCTTAAAAAGTTACTGTTGAGACTTTTAGTTAGAAAGGTGAAAACTACTACTCGAAAAGTATAAACGGAGTGTTTATTGTAGTTAGGAGACTGGGCATACTGTCAAGAGGAAGTCACACGTATAAATATTTGATGTCAAGTTTCCAAAAGTATTTCGAACCAAGAAATCGATGGAGAATATCTTCCGATTCTTCAGTTGTACAATTCCTTTGCAGCAATTACTTGTTTAAAATAATGCGATAGTCAACATACCCTATCGGCGTTCGACCATCACATTTTAAAGGCACTACAACTGGAGTAGTTCGTGTAGAGGATTTTACAGAAGACAAATATTACGGATGAGATAACGGAGATTAAGTGTAATTATGAGAAACTTCGTGAACTCTGGCGTACCGAATATCTTAGAACCACCTGGTTTAATTCGCGTACCATTAAGGGCTTTTGAACACCGAAAAATCTGTTCACGAGTTTTGGTCTGTGAAGATTCAAGAGACCATACACAGTAGAAGACTTCAAATCATTCATGTGCTAAAACCAGTAGTGGATGGCCCAGATTCAATAACACATATTGGATTGTATGTCTGTGAGCGGAAGTTCACAACTGTCAAGAATAGATTTTAAAACATGCCACGTTATACCGCAAACGGAAAGGTCAGTAGACGTCTGGTTTAAGCATCCTCACGCAATGTACCGTAATAAAAGACTCGACACTGCTGGTGTCAATAATGAAGCTCCCATCAATAATAAATGATTGTTATATGGTGTGTAGAATTGACAGAATTAATGGAATTTACATCAAGAAGAATGGATTTAAAGTCAGAGGAAGAAGTATGAACTAACCACGTCTTCGAACAGCTACCGAGAGTTTGAGTGTAGCCTATCTTACCATAGTTATTGCAGTTGGAATTGCACAATGGTCACGTAAGTCGATATCACAAAATCACACGACTTAGAGTTATTTCTATGTTTGATAGGGCTATGATGGATGGTGTGGTTCACACGCTGTATTTTTTGGCAAACTATCCTCTTAAACTGCCGCTGTCACCGATGTTTCTGTTTCACGCTACTGTTGACACCACATGGTCTGACTAGTTCTTCGTTCATCGCAGCTTTGGCATCTTGAAAGGATGATCTATTGAGTAATAACTTTTAACTGTAGGCCAAAGGGTATCGATTGCAGTAGTTAAGCTATCCTTTAGCTGGATTTACAGTTGGTCTGCAAAATTACGTCATGTCGCTTGAGTTTGGAATTGAAGTTTAAGTACACCAACATCCCGATTCTCCTTCGTCATTAAAACGTGGAGTTGGGCTCTCCCCACTGTTGCAATATTGTCACACTGAATGCGCTTAGGCGAGAGGTGCTTCAAGATGGCCCGCGGAAATGAGATAGTGGATCAGGAAACGCCACATTTTTAATCAAATCATATGCACCCCTGCCGATAATCGTGAGGAAATACAGTGCTTTCTTCCCGTCTTCCTTATATTCACGTGTAACACCAAACTTTGAAACGTACCAAGTGGTCCTCAACACCCCATGAACATATGTAAATATTCACGTTTTTTAAGATGCACAAGTGATGATCGCAGATGTGCTCAGCTCCCATCAAAGGGTGACTTCTACAGTGCTATCAACACAGCAAATAAGCCAACCAGTGTAACTTATCCAGAATTACGTACGGTTCGATTATTCACATAATAATAACTGCAGTACGTCCCAGAAGTATGAACTCGGCAACAAAATCCAGAGTCGGAACCAAACGGCTCACCCTAGTTCGCATTCAGGGCCCGAGCGTGACATGTGTTTGAATGTTCACGTCTTTTTCTATTCCCATCAGAGCCTAAACCAACGAACAAGCCTGCTGACTGAGTCGGATGAGGGAACAGACACAACGCACCGCTGAAACCACAGCCCGATTAGCTGGCTGTGAGTGGGGGTGTGTACGCATATTTCCAGTCAAATCGCTAGGCCTCATCGTCCCAGTGTTTGGCCACCACGGTCCATGATCGATAAAACCTGGCTGATCACATACGTTTCGGCGCTTGAAGGGCAACGCTAGACAGAGCACCGGTATGCATTGATGAGTGCAAATAAACGAAGTAAAAATATTTTTTACTAGCGGATTGTACTGTCACGATAATTTTTTCACCAACCTAAATACTAAAAAGTTGCATTCAGGAACAAAACAAATTTACAAATTACTAAGTGGTAAATCGAAAACTGTACTGATTGAACGCATAAATGGCTGATAACGGTTTAGAATCAATACTTTCAACCTACCGAAGACACGTCGGACTTGTGAACCCTGAGGTAACTACCTCACTCTATGTGTCTATCTGTCTATATAGCTGTCAATTCATCTATCTGACTTCTGTCATGTTATGTTGGACCACACCTGTCTCAGTTCAGTTTTCCGGACAACAGCCGCGCACCGTATGATCCGGACGAAGTATCATGCTGAAAACATATCATACCTCTCGAACGCAAATAAGAGAACGACGAGCCAGTAATCTGACAACCGAACAGCCCAGTGAACTGGTTCTTATTTATACGATTTATGGTGAAAATGTGACAGAGACCACCAGGGAGATTAATACAAAGCATGTGGGTACGGGCCCGGTTACCAGTAAATCAGTTCGGAAGTTGATGAAAAAGCTTGTTGCAACGGACAGCATTCATGACCTGTGAAGAAATGGCCGACCATACATACCAACAGATGATTGATCTGCGACGTGTAAAACATAATCCCCAAAAGGACGTCCCCCGGCTCGCTCAAGGATGCAACACCACAGAGTTTATTGTACACACGATGCTCAAAACACATTAGTGTCAGCTATATCGGGAGGCTCAATAACAGGATCTTCGGCTGTCGGATGCAGACAAAAGTGTATCATTCTGCACGTGGTAGTTGTCAGAAACAGATGTACATTCGATAGTACTTACTGACGGAGCAGTATTCTGTATGAAGGGATTCGTGCAGAAGCCCCATTCTAGTTCACCATCAACCCCGTCGGTTTGTTCTAATGAAACGTCACCATAACTTAAAGCTTGTGATTTGGGTCGGGCTTGTTGGAACGTGAATCATCAGGCCTTTCTTTTTCGATAAAAACCTTACAGGTAAAACCTCTTCGCATAATCGTTTACGAATGAGGGCATTTTGTATCTCAAGATATTGCAGAAAAATGTTGTACCAGCGCTGGAGCAACCGGTAGGACTTGACTACGTTTGGCTTCAACAGCGCAACATCACATAATGCATAATGTGTATGAGAATATTTGGACGAAACATTCGGGCGACGGTGAATCGGCCACGTGATTCGTCTTCTATAGACCTATCAATAGGCTCGTGATGTTGCTGCATTTTTGACAAAACGCCTGTAAAACCAATGCACCAAGAAATTGTCACAACGTCCTACTCGACAAATGTTTAACAGACTGCTGTACCTCGCTTTGATTGACCTTCCGATCGAGAACTACCATTGAGTTTTTCACACTGACCTTAGACCATAGATAGGTATACGTGTGGCACAACCGAAACATGCATTCCACATACTGTGTGTCGCAAGCGCTATAAATGATATCATCGCCGCAGATAACAGAACTTTAGGCGACAAACGTTGGAATATGAACGGGGCACTGGACAACGATGCTGTTTTCACACAAAAATGAAGACTGATTCATCTTGATCAGACTGTTTGTTTGACACCTACTAAAATTTTGATCGTAAGCCAAAGATTGAGAGCATCTTTGTGTCTTGCAACTTTTCGAAGATTTCTGACACACGTGGGATATCCACGATGTTAATGAATGTAATCTGACTAATTCATCTGCAGTCGACATAGGTTCATAGGTTGTTACAGAAGAGAGAAAGATCTTTGTTTGTGCGTTCTTGTCTCTGAGCTGATTGGTAAAATAATTGTTCTGGACGGATTATAGACATAAAGAAAAGGCGAATGGAATTAACTAAACGGAAAATCCAATGAAACTGCCGACTGCAATCATTTCAGCAACGGACACTTAAACACACCGAAAAGACATTCAATCAAACACGAACAGCTGATGACCTGTGTGATGAGACTGAATTGAAGCGGTTTCTTGACTGGAGAATGTTCAGCCAAACATTGTTCGCACACAAGCTTCTACAGACGGAATCAGGATCAAACTGAAGCCAACCAACCATAGATGGCGATCAGTTGTTGTTGAACGCGTATCTGTTTTAAACAACTGAGTTGCTGTAGCTTCTCACATCCGACCAGATTTTAGTGTCATCAGCATGCAAATGACAGCGGGGAATTGACAGGCTGAGAGACCTCGTGCAAAAAGAGAATGAAGAGTAGAAGTTGGTATGAAACCGGAAGAATCACCGTCCGTTTTGACATAAGAGCGGCCACTATGGACATATTTGGTGAGGCACAGAAGTAAAGACTTTCTACATCATAATTACAAAAATTCACGCAGTGTTAAATGGTCTATTCGGTTGAAGGCCTTAGGAAAGTCCTGAAAAACCACGGCAACTGGATCGCCTTCATCATCATCCATTGTCGAATCTTCCCAAGCGGCAGGTAAATTCATAACACAATAGAATCCCTTTCGAAGTCCATGTAGACTCCTAGACAACAGTGCGAATGGAATGAAATGCTTACGTAACTGATCATTAAGCGAGCTCTCCATGACTTGTAATCAGTGAGCTCCATGCAACCACCACTTTCAACCTGACCAATATTGCCACCCCTGACCTATACTGCTACCTTGCCGAGGTGGTCGGGCTTGTAAGATATTTTGATCCGGTAGGCATTGCTGACTAGGACTCCGGTCATTCCAGGTACAACCTTGTCAGACGAAAAGCAGTTACAATCATAAGAATGTATGTCGTACTACTGACCGCGTGGGAGTGCTCAGATAGTGAAGCACGATCCTATGGGCATACAGCAAAACCATTTTTCATAGTTGCGGCACTGCTGTCTTCCGTATCAGGAAGAAGGGGGTTAGAAAAGATACCCTTAAACAAAGAGTACTCCGATCGCCCAACGGTTGACCGTGACCGCCGGCGTATTATTCAATACGGTCGAAAAACATCTGGTATTTCACAAAATCTTGATGTAGCTTCGAGTACATCCACTGCGCGCAGTAGTGTTCAGGATGAGACATCAAAGTCTTATTCACTGCGACCTCGGGCTAGGCAAGTCCCTCAATGCCAAGTGAGTCAGACTCTTGAGTCATTGGCTCCTGGTGGGGTCCCCCAAGAAAATCATGTATCCTGTTGTCTCGCAGGTCAGACTTTTGAGTCAGAGACTCAGGATAGGGTCTCTCAAATCAACCCCCTTTTGGGAAGTATCAGAAGTTATCGTTCTCCGGACAGTGACATTATTCACCCAATACGACTTTCTCCTATTATTTTATCTTCATGTCTTCTACCTCCCATGTGCCTTCGGCCGATAATTCTTTTCTGAGGTCAAGACAACTGGTAAACATTGGCGCCTTCAACATCCGCACTCTCCAACAAGTCGGTCAGCAAACTTCTCCGGCAAATACTCTCACAAATCCGAAGCTTGATGTGTGCTGCGTGTCGGAGACGCGAGGCTACGACTCTAGCACCGTTATCCACTTGAGTTTTTCTCTAGATAACTATCGGTCTAAGCACTTCTCTCTCAGGGTTTCTGGTGACGCCGAAGCTGAATCTCGTGGTCAAGCCGGAGTGGAAATCGCACTGAGTTCCAGAGCAAAGCTATGTTTCCTCAAATGGATCTTAGTGAACAGTCGCTTGTGCGCAGTCAGATTCAATCCATCGATTAAAGTCAATCGACGCAAATCAGAAAAGCTTCATGTTTTCATTATATTAGCGCATTCTCTAACTGATAGTTGTTCGAATACTACCAAAACTGCGTTCAATGGCGCTCCCGTTGACGTTTTGAGTCAAAATAAACACTCAGACATCATCAAACTAATGGGCGATTTTAATGCTCAGCTTGGTCGTCTTTCTCCGGAGGAGAAGCGGTTGGGAGGTATGTTTAATGTTGAGACACAACACACTGGCAATGGCAAAACACTGCTCCAACTGTGCGCATCTCATGGTCTCTATATTTTGAACACTGCATTCCAACACAGGAATAGGCACTGTGTTACTTGGAGACCTCCGTGTGCTTCCCAACCGTGGACACAGTTGGATCTTATAGCAGTCAGTTACAGGTGGCGCCACTCTGTTAAGGACTGTCGTATCTTTTGGAGCAACCACCTGGACTCGGACCATGCTGTTGTGCGTGCCCGTTTTGTTTTATCATTTGCTCAGAGGACCTACGCTCGTAAATGCAAGGTACTCAACTGGCATTCGAGAGATGAGGATGTAAAGAGCGCCCACCAAAAGGTGTTGGTAAACAAGTTGTTCAGTTCGAGTCAGATGAAGGGTCCTAATGAACACTGGGAACAAATCGTCGACGCTATGAAAGCATGCCATGAACAGGCATGTTCCCATTTGGCTGTTCAGTTGCGACAGAACTGGATTTCCGTCACGTCGATAAACCTCATGAACAAGCGTCGTACGATCCCACCTGGATCTGAATATGATGATGACCGTCGACAAGGTAAACGCAAGCTGACTAAAAGTTTGCGCAAAGACCGTGAGCAATACTTGGTCGAACAATCGCAAGAGATGGAAAGTCTTTTTATCTGGGAATAGCAGAAAGCTTTCGTCCCTGATCCGTGGTTGTACTGGCCGTCGAGTCGGTGTAAGTGAGACCATATGTAAAAATGATGGTTCACTTATTACCAGTCAATCGCGCCAACTTGACAGGTGGGATGAACATTTTGAAGAACAGTTCAATTAGCCTCAACCAGATAATGTGGACGACGGGACCCGAATGGTCAGTTATTGCATTCCAGACGGTCCTCCGTCGGAAACAGAAGTGGTCTTAGAGCTCAAGTTATTGAAGCGTAATAAGGCTCCTTGTCCGAACCTCTTCCCTCCTTCTCTTTTCAAGGATGGTGGCGAGAGGTTGATATCAGAACTGACAAAACCCTTCCAGACGATCTGGGAGACTGAAGAGGTACCTCGCGACTGGGGCTTATCAACGGTAATTCCCATTTTCAAAAAGGGGGATCGAAGTCTATGTGACAACCACAGAGGCATCAGTTTGGTGTCTGTTGCGTCCAGTTTACTCACTAGCCTCATTTTACGTCGGCTCACTTAACCCAGAGAAAGTCAGATACGCGAAGAACAGGCAGGATTCAGATCCGGTCGAGGGTGTATTGATCACATTTTTACCTTACGACGGATCTTGGAATATCGGCATTTATATAGGCGATCGATAGTCGTGGTCTTTTTGGACCTAAAGGCTGCTTTCGATTCAGTTGTCCGTAACGTTCTGTGGAACTGTCTTCTTCGCACAGAAGTACCAGAGGAATACGTGAATCTCTTGAGATCGCAGTATGCTCACTCTGCAAGCAGGGTGAGAGTTTATGGACAACTGTCTCGGGCGTTCATCACTTCTAGTGGTGTTCGTGAGGGGTGTCCGATTCCCCCCTTATTCAATTTTGTCATAGACGACGTTCTGGAGGGTGCGCTTCAGAAATCCTGTAGGCTTGGAGTTGACCTTCTTCCTGACGCTATATTGACTGATCTGGAGTATGCGGACGATACTGTCTTACTTAGCCCCTCTGCCGAAGACATACAGACCATGCTGAACAAGGTGAGTGACCAGGCTGAGTTGTATGAAATGCGCTTAGCACATTCAAAGTGCAAAGTGATCCTTCAAGACTGGGGTACTTCAACTCTTACTTTCTTCATTGCAAATAATCCACTTGAGACTGGACAGTTTCACATACTTGGGTAGCACTATCTCGTCAGCCTGTAATATTGCTGATGAAATATCAGTGAGGATAGCAAAGGCAAGAGTTGCCTTTGCCAAACTGCGTCACCTGTGGCGTCGAAAAGACTTTCGGTTGTCGCTGAAAGGAAGGGTATATAATGCTTGTGTGCGTTCCATTTAGCTTTATGGTTCGGAAACGTGGCCTGTTCGCAAAGGAAATGTCAACAGGCTTGCTGTGTTTGACCATCGTTGTCTCCGTCCATTGGCCCATATTAAGTGGACTGATCGTGTGAGCAATGTGGCAGTTCGTCGGCGTGTATTCCGGAACGCGAGGGGTGAGCGATCAATTGGTCAACTAATCATAATACACAGCTTGCGATGGTTGGGTCACATACTCCGTATACCAGCTGAGCGATTACCGTACCGGGTATTATATACTGAGACCACCAACAGTTGAGAAAAACCACATGGTGGTCAAGCAACAACGTGGTCATGAAGTATGAAGACCCTGACTGCTCCATTGAGCAAAGTGCGTAGGTGTTGCCTGCCTGGATGGGGTCCTCGTGATCACTCAAACCGCTGGTTAGAGACGCTATCCGAGATGGCGGTGTGTCACAGTCAATGGTGTACCTGTATTCATAACATTTCTAGTTCTTTTGCTTAGTCTTTTTTAATAATTTTCAAACCCCTTAGTAACGATTTGTTCTGGAATATTCCACGTCACTGTTGAGGTGAGCGGCGGCCGGAGCCACAGTACCTTTTGGTCAGGCTCATGGGTGCTATGATGATAATGATGTTTAGGCTTTGAAGAGCTTCCCCCCTCCCCCGAAGAGGTAGACTCAAACGTTCACAGAGTGGTTATTTCAAATCTTTAGCACACTCCTTCAGTACTACAAGAGAGGCTGAGACAGGACCTAGAGATGTGTTTCACACACTTGTGATCAGAAAGTAATTGTTCCCATGATGTCACTAGTGCTGGTGCCAGACGCATGTACTGGCCCTGTTGAACTGGTAGCGAACATACATAACGGATATGAAAAACATTGACAGCCTACCTACTTGAGGCAGTCATCTCACCTGCATAGCGCGTGTGCGATTCTGAGACGGCTTTCAACGATGGAAATAACAGTGCCTTGGAACATCTTTGAATTAACACTAAACTTAATGAACAGATCTTGCTGACACCGACGTTCGTCTACCCGCACAGCTGTGGTTGCCCTGATACGGACTATACGGTCTTTGTTGTAAGCATTTCAAGTTCTGTCTAACCGATACGTGTTTCAATTTGATCGGTCTATTGAAGCGGTGAAGTTGGTTTTTGTGCTCATATACATGTTTAGGCACGATTGAATCATTCCCACACATAAAAGCCTCTATGGCTGTGGTCAGAAACCGGTCAGTCTTCATTCGTACACATCGAACGAAGTTTGAACTCCGATTTGCTGTTCACCCACTATGACTCAAAAGTATACATTACTGCTACAATAGATCCACCGAAGTACGGTATGGGGGAAAGTATGTTAATTGCCGGCAGCCCGACAACTGACTGGCACACGCCATATCAACTCCATATAATCAGCACGCACGGTAACCTGACACTTGTGATAAAACTCGCAGAGTTAGCCGTTTTAGTCACTCAGTCAATCGTTTGAACGTTAACCCCGAAAAACATTTCATAAAATCTTATTAACTTGCTGCATTCTAGGACACTGCGGCCGACTTCCTAGTGTTGAAGATGGTTCAAGTTAGTTTACCAAATGGTCAGATTAAACTCATCTTTCGCCTAACTAGTCGTTGGCAGTCATACCACACTGAAACAATAGGCATGTTTTCAAACTGGTTGATAGCTAGACTTGCGGTTAACGTCAGATTTGTTTCTTTCCCGTACTGACAGGCGAAAATCTGCAAATCCTGAGGCCTCATGTTTCGAATATGGTCGATTTCTAACAAACGGTTTGAGCCGGATAGCACACCAAAAATGGGGCAGCCTCGTAAAAAAAAGGTGACTGTTATTAATGCTGCCTGGACGCACTTTGACTAGGTTGGCCAGTAAGCAGGACCTAGTGAGTCAAGCCGAGCGAGCTGGTTTGGCATTAATAAATGTTGACCGATAACTCAACCAAGATGTTAATGCATAACCCCCTATGAAAGTGAATGACTGAAATCAGTCAAGCAGCTGTCATGGGCTCGGAGATGGGCTTAGTCTGTTGTACGCAAACTCATGCTGAATTTTACTTTAAACTGGGCTTAAAACTTATACTTCGCCCAGAAGAAACAAATTCCCCAACCAACTTGTGTGTTTAACTCAACTATCTATCCAGTATGGTTAGCACCAACCATAGATATCAGAAGCCAACAGCTCCACTTGTTAATGGAAGGTGAAAGGCACTCTTGAGGAGTACCGCTATTCCCTACCCACCACAAAAGATATGTGCAAAGGGAGTATTTGCTTCATTAGGTTGGACTCAGCTGAAGCATAAATTTCAGCAAAAGGTCCATTATACTCCAGAAAACTTACGGTCAGCAGTAAGCAAAAGTTAACTACCATAGTTCACTAACAGGTTATGAAAACTATGGTTTGTTAGGCGTTGATGTCTGCTTAAAAAACAGGACTACACTAAAACGAGGGCCATAATATGAAACAACGTTAACGTTCTCGATGCTTGTTCTCCCAAGTCCTCGGATAGTGTTGATCCTGCCGAGCTTGAGATTTAGGTTGTAGACGTTTCATCCTCAAATGAAGTGACATCATCAGTACGTAACTGCTTGAATTCATAAAGGTTAGCTCTAATCCCTATACGCCCAAACGGCTGTGAACTGATAATGTCCCCACCTTTGGTGATGAAACGTTTCCAACCCAAATACCAAGCTTGGAGAACAACCGAATACGTAAACCAGCAGCCTGAGCTACTAACAGCACCACTATTTCCAACAGTCAGAAAGTGTTGACCCCATCTGGATTCGCTTCACCGCAATCGTCGGACAAACATACAAACGACTGGTCATCGTGCTACAAACCGGGCTCTTATCGAATTGGATGATATGTATACACTGCATAGATCGCAGTATCAAATTGAGGATAAGTGTCTGAAAACAGGGACATCGCTTTAAAACATGTTTAGTTTAAAAACGAGCATTCTTCAGAAGGTAGAAAAGGTAATAAAGAACACCTGTTTTAAGGGGAGGCAAGTAAGTGATCAAGTTGATGAGAATAATCATGGTCATGGACGAACGTAGACCAAGGATATCAGCAAGACACTTTGACTTAGGCGGGAGAGCCAATAAAGTTTTTAGCCAAAGTCTTGCTCAGAATCATCTACCGTAAGAAGTCGGATGAGTGACAATGAACTGGCACTAACGCGGTCTCCCCGGAAAACTTCCTTCCAGCCACCAATCTGAAGGATTAAGAGGTTGCAAGAGCGGCAAGAGCGGCCCTGTCGATGTAATCATCGCAACGTCCAATGTCATCGGGAAGTGTAAGCCGATACATCAGATAAAGGTCTAGTAGAATCGTGACAAGAATTTGACATGGCGGTTAAACGAAGGTCAACTTGCATTGGCTACGGTCACTTGCCGAAAACTCCAAAAACTATCTTGTCACTCCCGATCGACACACGAACACTCGGTGGTTCAATGGAAGTAACTATTACATCTGCTAAATTAGTAACGGACTTCTGGTGACATTTGCGTTTATTTCATCTAATCCCGTTCCTTTGACTGTCTACCTTTCATTTCTCACATTCCATTTCTGTTTTGGTATATTACCATAACGCGACCCCAGTGGAATTTTAAAAAAACACGACCATGAGTGATTTTTAGTTGATAAACTGAAAGAAAGAACCTGAGGCTGTTTAGTGTTGTGTTAGGTCAAATATTCCCATCGGTGTGATTGGTAGATTATATAATTTTGTCCGCTTGGCGAATAAGCGTCATATGGAATTGGAACCCACACGAGCAGATAACATGCAATTCCAAAAAAAAAACTACACGTGTATAATCCAGCACAATCGTTTAGACGATGGTTTAGGTAAGAATATCATTGCAGTATAATACATTTTATGTATCAGAAAGAATACAGTTCAGTATTGGACATACATGCAGTTAAAGCCAGCTGGATAAAAGGGCTCACAAAAAAATTATGACCATCTGAAAAGCATGGCATGGATGGCAAAAATCAAAGAGAGCTCATCGACAAACAACGAAATATGATAAGAATAGAGCTATGAGCACAAATAGAATTATATATATATATGTATATGATTAGTGAGTCAACGCTTTGCAGCACGACGTCTTTTCGGGGCGCGTTTGGGTGAAGGGACATTAACTGGAGAACTATCGATAAAATTACAAAGCAAGTTACGGGATTCTGCATCAGAATTTTGATATAGACGAAAAAGAAGATTTGGAGGAGGTGTAGGAGGTAGATTTCCTCCATCGTCACTCACATGTGTAGCGCTCTCATCTTGCTCTGTCACACCGACCGAATGTGATGTGGCTGGTGAGTTTGAACAAGAGCCTATATAAACAGAGGTTTCGTTGACTATTTGTTCGACGGTATTGACATTGTTCGTCTGCTTCGTACTAGCAGGCTGGTATTTGGTTAATTGGGTCGATGTGTTTTCTGTGCGTAGACGTGAGAGCAAAGCAGTTGTGTGATTGCGAAGCGCCGGAGGCAACAGTTCCGGATTCATGAAACATGATTTTTTGTGAGACTGAAGCAAATGCAGAGGGCCGATGAAATCACACCCCAGAGATCGCCAAGGGCATGCAACCTGCGAAAATGTGGACAGTGAAGGGAAACCGAATTCAACCCTCCATTTCGGTTATTTATTGATGCGCTATAGTGTGACTACAGTAAACACGACGAAATAAAACGAAATTGCGGCCCGTGATTGAAATATTAATAAACAGCTTTGAAGGAGACTAACTGACGTTACGATTCAAGACGACATTTACGCAACAGTGATGAAGGTAATTTGTGAGTTACCACAGTAAAAAAAAATGAAGAAGAACGGGGGTGATTCGAAAACAGCGTTTTACCGCGATCCACGTCAATCATGGTAACTGTTTGTCTTTCGGTGAGAAGCAGAATCACACAAGGCCATTCAAGTAAAACCCGAAGAGTTGCGCAGTTTACACAATCGGTCGCCGGTTGGACCAGTTGGAAATAACTACCTGTTGTGACTGCATCGTAACTCGCTGTTTAAGCTCTAGTTAATTAATCACTATCAAGATGTTGAACGTTAGTGACCTCTAGTTTGTTTTTGATACATAAAGCCTGTTCCATACATGCTATTGAGTTCACACTTCGGAATTTACAGATTTTAAGAAAACTTTCACGGCCAGTTGTCCCGATCAAGTCAACGTTCGTATTCCTGCAACCAAGTCCATAGAACGTGAGCCAGTCATCCAAAGGGACGCAACAATGCCATCTAGGAGTCTGAAGACTACCCACGTTGTGAGTAAGCGCAGAAAATACAGTTCGTTCATGCACTCGGTTATAGCTTTGCTTTTCATCAATTCGTGAAAGTTGAGTTTTTAAAACGCACTTCCCTTTGTCCTTCCAGTGTGAACTAAACCGTTATATCATTTCACCTTGGCCTTGGACAGTAAGTAGTACACAAGCCAACGTAATGCGACTAGGCAAATCTCAATGAGCAACTTTTTTTGCTGATTATGTTATAAATTTCATTTGTATGCTAGAACACACTCTCACTCAAAATGCCTTTACACTTACTAGCTCTCTTAGTTGACGGAATACTGTCCCATTTGCGACGTGTAAAAACGCTGACCTTCTCAAACAACCGCGAACTGGTTTAAATGAACCACAATGCTTATTCTCCACCTAATGCAAACTGTCTGTAAAATGTGTATCATTTCCCTACAAGCGGAGTCATAAACAAAATCGATCAACTGAAAATTGAGATGCTTCAAAGGTGCCAACTTATCATTTTTTTTTCATAAAAGAGAACCATAGGAGAGATGTGAAGCCGTATCTTGCTGTTTACTACACTAGTCAGAAAAGGTGGAGAACATCAGCTGTGAATTACTCTCGATGCCACCAGGCTGAATTATTGCCCAATTAGTCATTAAGATAATTAGGCTGGCGTAGTAAAAATAAGCATCTCGCCAATAATAATATTGCCGTTTACGGAATATACAGCAGGTGTAAAAGTAAGAGTTGTTGAGTTTCAAAACAGGACTGACGAGATTTTTTCACTGATGACAAGACACTGCTCAGACATAGTCTGAAAAAAAATCAACTATTGACCGGAATCTTCATGGAGAGATTGCAACCCAGTTTTGAAAACACGTTGTTTCATCATGTAACTTCCAAAGTGTTGGTTCTTTCATTCAGTGTCTTCTGTTGTAGGAAGTACCATTTACACAATGTAACACGTATGAATTTTCTCTTTAATCGTTGTCTACTCTTCTTCGGTAAGTAACGTGACGAATAATATATTTATGTTCACATGTTTCACCAATGACGGCAGAGAACGAACCTTGGATATGTTAGTTCCGACGTATGTGACATAGAAGCTATGTATCGACTGATGTATATGCATCCGCCGACCTGTTATATAAACTTTACTGAGTTGTCTGACGGTCGCTGTCACCTTTGCCTCGACCTCAGGATGTGAAATTCTAGTTGTATTCGAGCGGCCACAGAAACGGAAGCAAACACTCGCAGACAATGACAAACAGAGTTTGATGGATTGACTAGTACCAAAAAAACAGTTCAACAGCTTGCCAACATCAACGATTTTTAATCATAACCGAGGGTGACCTAAGAAACGAGTCGAACCACGAATCGATGCAACTGCTTTTAAGGCTTACAATTTTCGCTTCAATCCGAGGCTCAAGACGCGCAGATTCCGATTTTTTTACGTAGTCACCGTCATTACTAGAATTGCATCAATGCATGAGTTCTGAGAACCCAATGCGATTTATAAATATGGACGATACAAGATGAGCTATGCCACGGGTACATTTAAATCTCTGAGACCTGTGTATAAGATACACTGAAGTTGCGTAGATGCGCGTGATAGTCCAACCTCTAGTTTGGAACAAATCCGGGTAAGGAAATTCAGTGTTTGGAGGTTATGGAGAAATTGTGACTGTCATTTGTACATGCATCTGTGTTGTATAACAGGCAGCCTCGTTTGTCAGCAGTAGTGTGCGTATATTCGGGAGTTAAATGGCAAGCCTCAACGCCAGGAAGACGACGAACCAGAAGCGACTATCAGAATAGTGTGCACACACTATAGAGGACGTACCACCAGGGCGAATGACAATGTACTGTTACCCAATGTGTGTGAATGCACGTCATCCGTGCAAATGAGTGTACGTGTTTATGGTCCTATGTTTTAACATAACCTGTACGAGAGTTCGCGTAATAAACAACTTTGCAGCCCAAGTGTCCCGTGCGGTCACAACCTTTGTGCAGAACGGGCGCGAGAACGTAGACATTCTCTGTGGTCATCACATTACAACAGCAAGAACACTTGAGACAAAGCCTCCTCCCCACATTAAGTAAACTGAGAGGGTTCCGAAGTCCAAGAGAGCGAGATGCTCTAAATGTCAGGCACCTAGATTTCACAAAACTGATATTCACTGTGCAACTTGTACGTGCCCCATACGTTAGCGGTATGCTGAAACGATGTGTTCAAATTGCGCATGGAAACCAGAGTGCTAGAAAGTGTTAATCTTCCGTGTATAATAATTATACCTGGAAATGTTACTGTAGACAGATCAACAGTCAAACACTAATTCTATTTACTATATACCACATACACACCATTACCTTTTCTACGATTTTGTAGAAAATGTGAAATGTTGCAACAGTTCTAAACATTCTGCTAAAATGAAGCCTAGGTTTTAACTAGGGGATAATCGTAAACAACAAACATGGTTGGGATTGTCAAGTAAACAACAATAAGAAGAAAAGGTTGTGTGCAAACTTGAGCAATTAATATCGAAGTGACTAGATGTTCCAGACAAACAGTCGAGCTACCAGTGACCACCAGACTGCCTCTGCATCACTACACATATTTCACCACCACAGTAACTGTCACCATTTCGGACAGCCCCCACAAAACAAACGCAAGATTTATGATAACAAGGACGAACAGATTTAATACGCCATTCAATGGCCAGGAATAACTGGAGAGTTCCTATCCCGGACAGAAACTCCACAAACAATAGTTCAAGTAATCGGACAATTCCGTCAGGCTTGTGTACCGCACTAATCCGGAAGGCTATGCCGACTAGGACATCAGTCCTACCAAATACAACCATGTCACAGAGGTCAAACGAGAACAGCCACATGAAAAGAAGTTGTACTCTCAAGGTTGTATACTGTACTACTCACCGCGTAAGAGTGCTTGGGTAGTGAGGCACGGTCCTATGGACATACAGAAGAAATATTCCTATAGTTGCAACACTGCTGTCTGCCAAGTAAAGAAGTAAGGGGGTTAGAAAACGTACCATCAAACAAAAACACACTCCGATCGTTCAACGCTTGATCGCGGTCACCGACGGATTATCCAATACGGTCGAAAAACTCTTCGTATCATTCAGAACCCTGATATCCCTTCGAACAGATCGAATGTGTGTAGCACTGACCATAATCAAACAGTACTGCCTTCTTTACTGAGTCCTGGGGCTAGGCAAACCACTCACTGCCGACCGAATCAGAATGTTCAATCTCTGGTTCCGGGTAGGGTCTCTCAAAGAAACCATACCTACCTCCCGTTGTCTCGCATGTTAGATTTCAGTCAGAGACTTATGGAGAGGTTACCCAAGTCAATCCTCTCCCGCGGCGTAAACGACCAGCAAGTATCAGAAGTAATCATTGCCCCCAACAGTCCAGTTCACTCATTTTCACTTTCTTCCTTCTCTGCTGCTAATTTGCCTCACTTTAAACCAGGACAACCGGTGAACATTGGTGCTTTTAACATTCGCATTCTTCCATAAATACGTTAGCAAGATGCTCTAGTGAGCACCCTCTCCGGTCTAGAACTGGATTTGTGTTCTGCCTCCAAAACACGCCCTCATGGTCTTAGCATCATTCTCCACTTGAATTCACCCATGGATAATGACACCGGTCAGCACTTCCCTCTCAAAGTCTCTGGTGACGATGAGGTCGAATCTCGCAGTCAAACCAGGGTAGGAATCT